>JAPQNM010001727.1:32500-40000 GCA_029783475.1 Metacarcinus magister | reverse complement strand
GTCATTATCATTTGTGGTATAATTTTGACTAACAAAACAAATACAAACACAAAAGGACTGACACGTTTGTAAACACACCACCCAGCGACCCAAGAAAAGATAAATAATTTATCACTGTAAGGAGTGGGTGGGTGGGTGGATGGATGGTGGATGGTTGGGTGGTAGGATGGATGAACGGTGGATGGGGTTGCTGGGTGGATGGGTGAATGTGTGTGTGGGTGGGTGGATGGATGGTGGGTGGATGGATGGTGGGTGGGTGGATGGATGGGTGGGTGGATGGGTGGGTGGGTGGGTGGATGGGTGGGTGGGTGGGTAGATGGGTGGGTGGGTGGATGGGTGGGTGGGTGGATGGGTGGGTGGATGGGTGGGTGGATGGATGGATGGGTGGGTGGATGTATAGGTGGGTGGATGAATGAATGATGTCAGGCAGGCAGGCTGTACATTCATAATGTTGGTGCTGTGTTCAGTGTGGATAACGACGCTAGCCTATCCGATGAGCTGCGTCAAGTTGTCAATGGCACATTTTTACAGAATATTTGCATCCAAGATATATTGTTTATGGAAAGAAAAATATTTTTCCTCTATTCTTCAGATCGTTGTGAGTTGATAAAGAAAAATTTGAATAAAATCATAATTTTTTTTAAAATCTATAAATCGAACACTTAGAAGAGACCTCGGCAGTGTAAGGGTTAAGATGTCCTTCAGTCCTCCAATGTTCTCCAGTTTCCATAGAAGTCGTTTGTCAGGTATCATGACCTGTACAATAACATATACACTTCTAGGAAACAACCTTGTCAAATGCTTTCTTGATGTCTAAATATACACTATCCACCCAACCTCCTCTTTCCTGAATATCTTCTGTTTTTCTTGAGTAATAACTTATAAAGTTTGTGACGCAAGATCTACCACCCTTGAATCCAAATTGTTGTTCTGTGAAAATGCCAACCTCTTACAAATATTTCATACATTTGTCCTTTACTACAGTTTCACATAATTTTACCACCACACAGGTCAGAGATGCTGGTCTATAATTCATCGGTTCTTCCTTATTTCCTCCCTTGTAAATTGGCACTATATTTGCCCTCTTCCAATCTTGTGGTACTTCACCCACTAATAGTGTGTGTGTGTGTGTGTGTGTGTGTGTGTGTGTGTGTGTGTGTGTGTGTGTGCGTGTGCATGTGCGTGTGTGTGGCGGGTGGGGGAGGGAGGGTGAGTGCATACGTGTGCGTGCGTGCGTGGGTGGATGGGCGGGCGGGCGAGTGTGTGTGTTCTCTTTTACCTCAAGAAAAGTTCCAGCACTTCCCCCACAAAGCCATGGTTCATGAGTGGTCCTTGGAAAATTTCACAAATAGCACGCAGCAGACAGGCTTGACCATTCATGCCTAAGTTGTGCAATGAGTCTTCAACAATTTGGTACATCATCTCCCTGTGGAAAGGTTAATCAATGCTAGCATTCACATTTTAACTAGAATTCTACTACCAGCATCACACCTTGTATGCAAGGACTTAATTGTATGGTAAATGTAATGTATGTATAAATACGAGGCTTTTCTGCTGTGGCCATTCGTATGGCGAGGTTCCCGGAGGAAACAAAGCATCAGAGCAGATAAAAGTGAGAAGGAGATCTGAGGACAAGTATTGGAATAGGAAAGTTAAGGGTTGAATGAAAGAGTAAAATGAAGAATTTGTTATAAACTGAGTGAGAAGTTTTACGAAAACTTAAAAGTTGTTTTGGAAGTAAGTTAGAAAGAGAGAGGAGGAGTAGGGGCTGTCAATATCAGAATTAAGAGAAAGGAGGAGTAGGGGCTATCAATATCAGAATTAAGAGAGAGGTTGGAGTTTGTGTAAGTGGTAAAGAGGTGAAAGAAGTATGGAAGAGTCACTTTGAATATTTAATGTATGAGGAGACAGAAAGGGAAGCAATAGTGTTGAGTATGGGTATGGAAGCAGATGGAGAGCGTGTGTGTGCAGAAAGGAATTTAAAGAAAGGAAGTAAAGAAAGCAATAAATAATCTTGCGTGGCAAAGCTGCAGGTATGAATGAAATAACTGCAGAAATGTTACAGAATTGAGGAGGAACAGTGTTGGAATGGATGTGTCTCCTATGTGACTTTGCATGGTGACAGAAAAATACCAGATGAATGGAAGAAGGCAATTATTGTACCACTGCATAAAGATAAAGGCAGTAAAGATGAGTATATAATAATTATAGAGGGATAAATTTGCTTAGTGTGCCAGAAAAAAAGTGTATTGGAGAGTGCTTGATGGAAGTTAGTGAGTGAGCAGGGAAGGTTTAGGAAAGGAAAAAGATGTGTAGATTAGATATTTACAATTAAAATCATGGTAGAGGAGTACTTAGGCAAGGACGAAAAACTCTATGCAGCCTTTATGCACTTAGAAAAGGCATATATAGAGTTGATAGGAAGGCTCTTTGGAATGTTCTGAAAATTTATAGTGTTAGAAAACAGTTGTTGACAGGAGTAAAGGCATTTTATAGTGAGGCAAGTGTGTGTGTAAGGGTGGATGGAGAGCTATATGAATGTTTTCCTATAGGAGTCGGGTTGAGACAAGGATGTTTAATATTTTTATGGATTGATGTATGAGAGAAATGAAAACTAAAGTGGGGAATGTAGATGCTAGACTGAAAATTAATGGAATGGGTTGGGCGGTGGTGGAATGCTTGTTTGCAGATGACACGGTGTTGTTTGTAGAGTGAAGAGGACCTTCATAAAGTGGTGGATGAATTTTAAAGTGTATGTACGAGAAGAAAGCTTAAGGTGAATGCTGGGAAACGTAAGGTATTGGTAATTGAAAGAAGGGTTGACTAATACATTTTATAAGATGAGTGTGCCAGCAGTAGGAAGGTGTGAGGTGATTCTAGGATGAGAGACAAAGGAGGAAGTGAAAGAGTTCAAGTATTTGGGAACAGTGTTATGCAAACATGGAGAGCTTGCAAGGATAATGAGAGGAAAGAAGGTATCCATGGAAGTAAAGAGAAGCTTAAGGAATAATATTCTCCTGCCAACACTGATGTGTGGATCAGAGACTTGGACATGGAACAGGACACTAAAGTTATCTAAGAGGACCATGCAGTGTGACAAGATGGGAGAGTGATAGCAATGAAAGCGTGTATGAAAGGATCTTGTGCAAATGGAGTGAAGTGTGGTGTACTGGAATGAGTGAAAAAAAAGAAAAAAAAACTTTAAGGTGGTTTGGTCATATGGAGAGAAAAAAAGTGAAGAGTTTGTGAAGAAAGTATATGTGAGTAAAATTGTGTGCCTAGGAGGGAGAGAGCATGCATTAAGGTATGGTATGGTATGGTACGAAATTACAGTACGGTGCAATTGCAATTACTATGGTAAAAGTACAATACGATATTACGGTACAAAATTATTTTCATAATACAGTACAGCATGAAGGTACAAATTCATTTTCCGTACCTTTTCATATCATACCCTGTAAAGAGGACAGTAGGAAAAATATAGACATGGGAGGAAAGTCCAATTTAGTGTGAGAGGTGTCTTGACTCCTCTTTTGAAAGAATTTAAGTCATAGGCAGGTGGACAAACAGACAAAGGAAGAGAGTTCCAGAGTTTACCAGTGTAGGGGATGAAAGAGTGAAGATACTGGTTAACTCGCATTAGGTAGATGGACAGAATAAGGATGAGAAGAAGTAGAAAGTCTTGTGCAGCGAGGCCGCGGGAGGGGGGGAGGCATGCAGTTAGCAAGTTCAGAAGAGCAGTCAGCATGAAAATAGCGGTAGAAGATAGATAAAGATGCAACATTGCGGCGGTGACTTAAAGAGTGAAGACAGTCAGTTAGAGGAGGAGAGTTGATTAGGCAAAAAGCTTTAGACTCCACCCTGTTTAGCAAGACTGTGTGAGTTGAGCCCCCCCAGACATGAGAGCCATACTCCATACATGGGCGGATAAGGCCCCTGTACAGAGCAAGCAGCTGAGAGGGAGAGAAAAATGGACACAGATGCCATAGGACACCTAACTTCTTGGAAGCTGATTTAGCAAGAGTAGAGATATGAAATTGCCAGTTTAGATTTTTAGTAAAGGATAGACCGAGTGTGTTTAATGTGGAGGAGAGGGGAAGTTGAGTGTCATTGAAGAAGAGGGGATAGTTATCTGGAAAGTTATGTCGAGTAGATAGTTGTAGAAATTGAGTTTTTGAGGCATTGAACAAAACAAGGTTTGCTCTGCCCCAATCAGAAACTAGTGAAAGATCAGAAGTTAAGCGTCCTATAGCATCTCGCCTTGAGTCATTTAATTCTTGTTGGGTTGGGCGTCTGTTGTACGACATTGAAAAATGTAAGGTGGTGTCATCAGCATAGGAGTGGATAGGGCATTGAGTCAGATTTAGGAGATCATTGATGAATAATAGAAAGAGAGTGTGTGATAGGACAGAACCCTGAGGAACACCACTGTTGATAGTTTTAGGGGAAGAACAATGACTGTCCACTACAGCACCAATAGACCGGTCGGAAAGGAAACTAGAGATGAAGGTACAGAGAGAAGGATAGAATCCGTAGGAGGGTAGTTTAAAAATTAAAGATTTATGCCAGACTTTATCGAAGGCTTTCGATATGTCAAGGTCGACAGCAAAGGTTTCACTGAAGTCCCTAAAAGAGGATGACCAAGATTCAGTTAGGAAAGCAAGAAGATCACCAGTAGATTGGCCTTTACGGAAACCATACTGGCAATCAGAGAGAAGGTTGTGAGCTGATAGATGCCTCATTATCTTCTTGTTAAGGACAGACTCAAAGGCTTTAGAAAGGCAGGAAATCAAAGCTATAGGGCGGTAGTTAGAAGGATTGGAGCGGTCACCTTTTTTAGGGACAGGTTGAATGTCAGCAAACTTCCAGCAAGAAGGATAGGTAGAAGTAGAGACACAGACGAAAGAGTTTGACCAGGCAGTGAGCGAGTTCAGAAGCACAGTTTTTGAGAACAACAGGAGGGACTCCATCCGGACCGTAAGCCTTCCGAGAATCAAGGCCAGAGATTGCCTGGAAAACGTCATAATAAAGAATTCTAATTTTAGGGATGAAGTAGTCAGAGGGTGGAGGAGTAGGAGGAATATGCCCAGTATCATCCAAAGTAGAGTTGGTAGCAAAGGTTTGAGCGAAGAGTTCAGCTTTAGAGAAAGAAGAGACAGCTGTGGGGCCATCTGGTTGAAGTAAAGGAGGGAAAGATGAAGAAGTAAAATTGTTAGAGATATTATTGGCTAGATGCCAGAAATCACGAGAAGAGTTAGAGTTGGAAAGACTTTGACATTTTCTATTGATGGAAGAGATTTTAGTAAGTTGGAGAATAGATTTGGCATGATTACGGGCAGAAATATAGGGCATGAGTTTCAGCAGATGGATGGCTACGGTACCGTTTGTGAGCCGCCTCTCTATCATTGACAGCACGAGAACAAGCAAAGTTAAACCAGGGCTTTTTAGCTTTAGTATTAAAGTTAAAGTTAAAGTTGTTTGGTTTCAGTTCCGGTATCCTTCTATGAAGATGCTCTCCAGAACGTCAGCCATGCAAACCCAACCCCCCACTGTGATGCAGTTCCTCCCCAGTAAACAGCTTAAGCATCACGGGCCCAGGCGGGGACTCGATCTGTTGACCAAGCGAATGCAAGGCCAGCGCGCTACCACTGTACTAGCCAGGAGGCTAGTATGAGAGAAAGTATGAGGAATGTATAGCTCCATGCCAGAGATAATCACCTCTGTTATGCGCTCGCACAAAGAGAAGGATCTCTGACATGGAAGCAATAATCATCCCAAGGAAAATCAGAATAGTACTGCCTCAGGTCCTCCCACTTAGCAGAGTTGAAATGCCAGAAGCACCTCTGCTTAGGCGGGTCCTGAGGCTGCACTGGAGTGATAGGACAGGTAACGGAAATAAGATTGTGATCAGAGGAGCCCAACGGAGAGGAAAGTTTAACAGAGTAAGCTGAAGGGTTGGAAGTTAGGAAAAGATCAAGAATGTTGGGCGTGTCTCCAAGGCGGTCAGGGATACGGGTAGGGAACTGCACTAGCTGCTCTAGGTCATGGAGGATAGCAAAGTTGAAGGTTTGTTCACCAGGTTGGTCAGTGAAAGAAGATGAAAGCCAAAGCTGGTGGTGAACATTGAAATAACCTAAAATGGAGATCTCAGCATAAGGAAAGTGAGATAGGATGTGCTCCACTTTGGAAGTCAAATAGTCAAAGAATTTTACATAGTCAGAGGAATTAGGTGAGAGATTTACAGCACAGATGAATTTAGTTAGAGAGTGACATTGGAGTCTTAGCCAGATGGTAGAAAATTCTGAAAATTCAAGATTGTGGGCACAAGAGCAAGTAATGTCGTTACGCAGCACATATGCGCAACAGCCAGCTTTGGATTGAAGATGTCAGGAAGGTAGTGACGACAATCAACCCGCCCTATATTGACCTGAAACCTGACTTCAAATGTCACTGTGGTCTAGATGTAAGTATGGTTAGGAGGGTGTGGGCCTGTGGAAGCCCATCACATCCCTCCTAAGGGAGTCTGAGTTGACCTCGCAACCAGCAAGTATGTAAATCAGGTACAAAATCATGGTACAATATCTCATCACACTAGTATGGTACGAAGGTATGGTACTGAATTTTATCTTTGATATGAATTATGATACATGAATTGTACTGTACTGTACTTTATGCTCTAGGAGGAGAGGAAGGCCAGTTGTAAGATGGAAGGATAGGGTGAAGGAGTACATGCATGAAAGAGGTGCTGATAGAGGGGGAGGAATTGAACAAGCAAGGAGGGAGTGTTTGGATAGTGTGTGGTTTAAGCTCTTTTGCCATTCCCTTGGGAGACGTTTCCCGAGGGAATGCGTCGTAAAAAATATATACATATATATATATATATATATATATATATATATATATATATATATATATATATATATATATATATATATATAGAAAGTGAGAAGTCCTAAGTCACAGTACAAACTCACCGATCACCGCCGGCCCAGTTGATGCCCGGCAAGTCTGTTTCTCTTTTTCTCCTAAAGAAGAAGTCAGGAAAGATGCCAAAAGGGTTTTCTTCTGAGGTCAGGCCAAGATCATCAAAGGAAACTGTGAGAAAAGTCAGAGTCACGAGGTCACAGGTTGTATAAGTCAGCAAAGTGTCCAAGACGGTCATTAATACACATTGTGTAATTCACTATTGACTTATAATAATCAAAGTCTATTGTTGTCAGTGTATCAAGAGTCAGGTGTCTCAAGTCACACAGAAAAGGTTCAAGAAATGTTTAGGTGGTGTCAAACTTTGCAGAACACAACTGATCAACAGGAATTCACAAATTGCACAAACAGGTAAAATATATAAAAAAAATTTGTTCAATATAGAGAAGATGAACCATCAAGATTGGACCTATTATTTACCAAAAGAATTAATTTGAAAAAAGATATTACTTATGAGTGCGCCATTGGAAGGAATGACCATGTGGTCCTGGAAATTGAGATTAAGGGAGATATGGG
>JAPQNM010001727.1:17500-22500 GCA_029783475.1 Metacarcinus magister | reverse complement strand
AGAGAAACAAACACACACACACACACACACACACACACACACACACACACACACACACACACACACAGACACACAACACACACACATGACACGAATAAAACGCGTAAAGAAGTAGAAAGAGAGAAAAATAACCGTAGAGAAAAAAGAAAAAAAAAAAGAAAAATATAATAATCACGTCAACAAAAATATCGATGCAAAAATAATAACATTTAAAAATCATCAAACTTGTTCATAAGGTTTACCAGAACAGTTACCAAGGTAGGAAAAACAGCCTTAATGCATTATAAGACTTTTTTTAAATATCATTTCATATTGGCAAAACCTCATCCTCTCTCTCTCTCTCTCTCTCTCTCTCTCTCTCTCTCTCTCTCTCTCTCTCTCTCTCTCTCTCTCTCTCTCTCTCTCTCTCTCTTCCGAAAATGGTATAAATCGTGCAGAAAGGGAAAGGAAAAGGAAATCACGACAACAACAACAACAACAACAACAACAACAACAACAACAACAAAACCAAAACCAAAAATAACAATAAAATAATAACAATAACAAACTAATAATAACAACAACAACAACAATCTATTTACAACAACAATCTATTTACAACAACAACAATCTATTTACAACAACAACAATCTATTTACAACAACAACAATCTATTTACAACAACAATATATTTACAACAACAACAATCTATTTACAACAACAACAATCTATTTACAACAACAATCTATTTACAACAACAACAATCTATTTACAACAACAACAATCTATTTACAACAACAACAATCTATTTACAACAACAACAATCTATTTACAACAACAACAATCTATTTACAACAACAACAATCTATTTACAACAACAACAATCTATTTACAACAACAATCTATTTACAACAACAACAATCTATTTACAACAACAATCTATTTACAACAACACTCTATTTACAACAACAATCTATTTACAACAACAAGCATCCAACCTAACTCGCACCAGGAAAACAAGTTATCTGAGGAAATACCACAACGCTCGAAATCAAGGCGAGGTGAGCGGGGCGGGGAAAGCTGGGTCACGGGCAAGGAGGGAGGCAGGGGGGGGGGCCGGAAGGCAGAGGGGGGGAAGGAGAGATGGAGGGAGGGAAGGAAGGAGTTTTAGAACAGATGTGAGACAGGTATAAATATTTTTTGTCTTAATTCTACTTTAAAATCTCGTTCTTTCCTTCTATTTTTTTTCCATATATTCTATTTCATCTATATTGAAATGTTCTCCTGTCTCTCTCTTTTCCTTCTCTCCCTCTTCTTCTTCCTCCTCCTCCTCCCCTTTATAATCTATTCTTGTATGTCCCCTTCCTTCCCATCTCCTTCCCAAGTTGACCTAGTGTATATATAAACTCTCTCTCTCTCTCTCTCTCTCTCTCTCTCTCTCTCTCTCTCTCTCTCTCTCTCTCTCTCTCTCTCTCTCTCTCTCTCTCTCTCTTTGAATTATTATTATTTTCCTTCCAACTTGAATGGAAAGCTATAATAATCAACCTTTTTTCTAGTGCAAGATGAAAGGGGTTTTGAAGAGAGAGAATTCTGCCCACAGGTATTGCATGATTTTGTGAGGCTTGGGGGTAAAGAGGAGGAGGAGGGGGGTAGTGGGGGAAGGTGGAGATTCTCGGGGCATGCGTGAGTAAGGTTCAAGGTTTGTGAGTTCCCTTCTCTACCCCTTGCTAACATAATCCTCTCCTCCTCCTATTCTCTCCTCATATTCCTCTCTCACTCCTCTTCCATCTCCTCCTCTCTTCTCTTCCATCTCCTCTTCTTCATCTTCTTGTGCTGCAATTCTTATATTTTCTCTCACGTTTTTAATTTCGTCCTCTTTCTTCCTCTTCTTCCTCTTCGTCTCATACTCTTAGTCATGATCGTTGTTGTCATCATCTTCATCACCATCGTAGTCTACAAGTGTGAGTTAATTTGCACTTTTCTCTGATATATATGTGTGTGTGTGTGTGTGTGTGTGTGTGTGTGTGTGTGTGTGTGGTGTGTGTGTGAACGAGGCCAACAGACAGAGAGGGAGGGAGGGAGGGAGGGAGGGAGGGAGAGGTAGTCCAGAACACAATAGAACCCTTATATTCTCTCTCCTTCCCTCCTCCCCTCCCTCCCTTCCTTCCCTTCCTTCCCTTCCCTTCCCTTCCCTTCCCTTCCCTTCCCTTCCCTTCCCTTCCCTTCCCTTCCCTTCTCTTCTCTTCCTTTCCTTCCCTTCCCTTCCCTTCCCTTCCCTTTCCCTTCTCTTCCTTCCCTTCCCTTCCCTTCCCTTCCCTTCCCTTCCCTTCCCTTCCCTTCCCTTCCCTTCCCTTCCCTTCCCTTCCCTTCCCTTCCCTTTCCCTTCTCTTCCTTCCCTTCCCTTCCCTTTCCCTTCCCTTCCCTTCCTTCCCTCCCCTTCCCTTCCCTTCCCTTCCCTTTCCTTCCCTTCCCTTCCCTTCTCTTCCTTTCCTTCCCTTCCCTTCCCTTCCCTTCCCTTCCCTTCCCTTCCCTTCCCTTCCCTTCCCTTCCCTTCCTTCCCTTCCCTTCCCTTCCCTTCCCTTCCCTTTCCTTCCCTTCCCTTCCCTTCCCTTTCCCTTCTCCTTCCCTTCCCTTCCCTTCCCTTCCCTTCCCTTCCCTTTCCTTCCCTTCCCTTCCCTTCCCTTTCCCTTCTCTTCCTTCCCTTCCCTTCCCTTCCCTTCCTTCCCTCCCCTTCCCTTCCCTTCCCTTCCCTTCCCTGCCCTCTATGCATGCAATATCTCTCTCTTACAGTAATTACCTGAAGACTGTTTGTTCCTGTATTAAACTCACCTTGATCGAGGCCCGTTAATGAATGAATCCAGGTGAAAGTAACGACGAAAAGGTGATAGCAAGTTGAATTAGTGTTGTTGAATTGGTCTTTTTAATGCAATATTTTTTTCCTTTAAAGACACATTTTACTGCCAAATTATTAGTCTTATAAAATTAATGCTTATAGTCATGTGTAGAGTTTGACAAGATCTATTGGTTAACGAGAGAGAGGGGGGAGAGAGAGAGAGAGAGAGAGAGAGAGAGAGAGAGAGAGAGAGAGAGAGAGAGAGAGAGAGAGAGAGAGAGAGAGAGAGAGAGAGGATAATTGCTGAGCAATTTACAAATTATCTTGAGGATCACCACCTGCAGTCCCCAAGACAGTTCGGGTTCATGATAGGACGCTCCACCTCAGACCTTCTTCTACTACTATCTAAGTCTTGGCACGACGCTCTGGATGCTGGCCGCCCCCCCTTGGTGATTGCCCGGGACATGGCCGGTGCCTTCGATTGTGTGTGGCATCGAGGGCTGACAGCCAAGCTGGCACAGATGGGCATTACCGGGGACCTACAGCATCTGTTCTCCAGCTAGCTGTCAGGCATGAGTGTGCGCGTCGCTGTCAACGGTTGCACTTCAGGAAGCTTCCCTGTAGAGGCTTCGGTTCCACAAGGGTCTGTCCTCGGGCCCATATTGTGGAACATATATTTCAATGACCTCCTGCACAGTGCCCCTTCAGCAAGTGCCTATGATGATGACTGCACCCTCTCATGGACCTATGCAAGGGAGGAGTTGCAGGACGTGGTGCAGTCTGTCAACAAGCAGCTGACAGACATAATGGCCTGGGCTGACAGCTGGCAAGTCAAGTTTGCCTCTGACAAAACTCAGGCCATGGTGATATCACGCTCACAGGACGACACCAGACAGCTGCAGGGGAGACTGAGGCTGGGACGCGACACCATTCCTCTGCAAGACAGCGTTGACATCCTCGGTGTGGAGGATGTCAAAGATGCATGTCGTTGTGCCAGAAACAATACAGTTAATTTATCCAACTAAATCTTTCCGTGTATATAGTACAAATAGGCAGCTCGAATAGAACACAAGGCCTCCAGTGCTAGGAAAACCTGGTAATATAGTATAATATAATGGTATAGTTTAGTATAGTAAGGAGCCCAGGGTGGAGGTGGGAGGCGATCAGGGAAGGGTAGGAGGTAAGAGCAGCCCGCGATAGTAGTAATTGTTGTTTTTTCTATTCATAAGGAAGGACCATGCCTCTGGTGGCTTATAAATATTCTCATACAGTATGTACAGTATTATTAGTAGTGTATAGTCTTAGGAACCATGACGAAGTCGCTTGACTGATTATTATTGTTAGTTTGCAGTTTTTAGACATACTATGTACTTGACAAAGTCGCTTGACTGACAAATAGGATGACCTAGATAGGCCCTGGTGGCTTTTTGTCATCCTAACATGTTATGTTATGTTATTATGTTATGACACAGGTTAGCTAAGAGCCTGGTAGTGTACATGTAGGTATGGAGAGGGCAGCTGTTATATGTTTGAGATGGAACAAGTCCTCAGCTTGTTGTATATATATATAAAAAAAAAGTGTGTGTAATCTGTATAACTTGGCTGAAGATGGCACGGGAGACAGGGAAACAAATGATGATGAATAACTTATAAATAATACATCATACTGGGATAGTATGACAGGAGACGGGTGCTCGGAGGAATTCTTAAGTGTCGTCCAGGATGGTTTTTTCACACAACTTGTAAGGGAACCAACGCGACAGGGAAATATTTTAGATCTGGTCTTCACGAATAATGAAACTTTGGTCAGTCAGGTTGAGATAGGAGCTAGATTTGATGTTAGTGACCACCACGAAATTAGATTCAAGATTAATGCAAAGAGGGAGATAGAACAAAACACTGCTTTAGTACCAGATTTTAGAAAAGCCAATTACCAGGGCCTCAGACACCACCTCCAGAGTATAGATTGGGAGGGAATAGGAGTAGGCAGAGAGGAGGATCAAAACATTGAGGTAGAATTACATTATAATAGCATAGTTAGGGAAATTCATACAGGGCAGGAACAGTATATACCAAAGAGGAGGATTAGGTCAAATAGAAATGATCCAAAATGGATGAATAGCAGCATTAGAAGAGAAATTGGATTAAAAAGGGGACTCTATAGGAGAATTAAAAGGGGAGAAGTACA
>JAPQNM010001727.1:5000-12500 GCA_029783475.1 Metacarcinus magister | reverse complement strand
GCTTTCGAGAAAACGAGGAAGAAAGTAATTTTAAAAAAAGTAAAATTCAGTATTTATTAGTACTAGTGAAAATATTCATAATGACAGTAGTAGATTTTAATTTGGTCTATCAGATGCGGCAATGATATTTCCAATATCTTTAATAGCTTTCGAGAAAATGAGGAGGAAAATCATGTTTTTATATAAATATTAAGTTTCATTTTACTGCGTAATTATTAGTCATAGAACAAATATTCATAATGAGAGTTATACAGTTTAATTAGGTGTATCAGATGCTGCAATGATATTTCCAATATCTCTAATAGCTTTCGGGAAAATGAGGAGGAAAGATGTTTTTATATAAATATTAAGTTTCATTTTACTGCGTAATTATTAGTCATAAAACAAATATTCATAATTACAGTTGTACAGTTTAATTAGGTGTATCAGATGCTGCAATGATATTTCCAATATCTCTAATAGCTTTCGAGAAAATGAGGAGGAAAGTCATGTTTTTATATAAATATTAAGTTTCATTTTACTGCGTAATTATTAGTCATAGAACAAATATTCATAATGACAGTTGTACAGTTTAATTAGGTGTATCAGATGCTGCAATGATATTTCCAATATCTCTAATAGCTTTCGAGAAAATGTTGACGTTCAGGGCGATATTAATGATAAAAATAAATATTATTGATAAAAATAAATAATAATGATAAAAATAAATATTTATGATAAAAATATATATTAATGATAAAAATATATATTAATGATAAAAATATATATTAATGATAAAAATATATATTAATGATAAAAATAAATATTAATGATAAAAATATATATTAATGATAAAAATAAGTATTAATGATAAAAATAAATATTAATGATAAAAATTTATATTAATGATAAAAATAAATAATAATGATTAAAATAAATATTAATGATAAAAATATATATTAATGATAAAAATATATATTAATGATAAAAATATATATTAATGATACAAATATATATTAATGATAAGAATATATATTAATGATAAAAATATATATTAATGATAAAAATATATATTAATGATAAAAAATAATATTAATGATAAAAATAATATAATGATAAAAATAAATATTATGATAAAAATATATATTAATGATAAAAATATATATTAATGATAAAAATATATATTAATGATAAAAATATATATTAATGATAAAAATATATATTAATGATAAAAATAAGTATTAATGATAAAAATAAATATTAATGATAAAGATATATATTAATGATAATAATATATATTAATGATAAAAATATATATTAATGATAAAAATAAATATTATGATAAAAAATAAATATTAATGATAAAAATATATATTAATGATAAAAATAAATATTAATGATAAAATAAATATTAATGATAAAAATAGATATAATGATAAAATTAAATATTAATGATAAAAATATATATTAATGATAAAAATATATATTAATGATAAAAATATATATTAATGATAAAAATAAATATTAATGATAAAAATAAATATTAATGATAAAAATATATATCAATGATAAAAATATATATTAATGATAAAAATAAATATTAATGATAAAAATAAATATTAATGATAAAAATATATATTAATGATAAAAATAAATATTAATGATAAAAATATATATTAATGATAAAAATATATATTAATGATAAAAATAAATATTAATGATAAAATAAATATTAATGATAAAAATATATATTAATGATAAAAATATATAATAATGATAAAAATAAATATTAATGATAAAAATAAATATTAATGATAAAAATAAATAATAATGATAAAAATAATATTAATGATAAAAATATATATTAATGATAAAAATAAATATTAATGATAAAAATAAATATTAATGATAAAAATATATATTAATGATAAAAATATATATTAATGATAAAAATATGTATTAATGATAAAAATAAATATTAATGATAAAAATAAATATTAATGATAAAAATAATATTAATGATAAAAATAAATATTAATGATAAAAATATATATTAATGATAAAAATAAATATTAATGATAAAAATATATATTAATGATAAAAATAATATTAATGATAAAAATATATATTAATGATAAAAATATATATTAATGATAAAAATATATATTAATGATAAAAATATATATTAATGATAAAAATAAATATTAATGATAAAAATATATATTAATGATAAAAATAAATATTAATGATAAAAATATATATTAATGATAAAAATATATATTAATGATAAAAATATATATTAATGATAAAAATAAATATTAATGATAAAAATAAATATTAATGATAAAAATATATATTAATGATAAAAATATATATTAATGATAAAAATAAATATTATGATAAAAATAAATATTAATGATACAAATATATATTAATGATAAAAATATATATTAATGATAAAAATAAATATTAATGATAAAAATAAATAATAATGATAAAATAAATATTAATGATAAAAATATATATTAATGATAAAAATATATATTAATGATAAAAATATATATTAATGATAAAAATAAATATTAATGATAAAAATAAATATTAATGATAAAAATATATATAATGATAAAAATATATATTAATGATAAAAATAAATATTAATGATAAAAATAAATATTAATGATAAAAATATATATTAATGATAAAAAATAAATATTAATGATAAAAATATATATTAATGATAAAAATATATATTAATGATAAAAATAAATATTAATGATAAAAATAAATATTAATGATAAAAATATATATTAATGATAAAAATATATATTAATGATAAAAATAAATATTAATGATAAAAATAAATATTAATGATAAAAATAAATATAATGATAAAAATAAATATTAATGATAAAAATATATATTAATGATAAAAATAAATATTAATGATAAAAATAAATATTAATGATAAAAATATATATTAATGATAAAAATATATATTAATGATAAAAATATATATTAATGATAAAAATAAATATTAATGATAAAAATAAATATTAATGATAAAAATAATATTAATGATAAAAATAAATATTAATGATAAAAATATATATTAATGATAAAAATAAATATTAATGATAAAAATATATATTATGATAAAAATAAATATTAATGATAAAAATATATATTAATGATAAAAATATATATTAATGATAAAAATATATATTAATGATAAAAATAAATATTAATGATAAAATAAATATTAATGATAAAAATATATATTAATGATAAAAATAAATATTAATGATAAAAATATATATTAATGATAAAAATATATATTAATGATAAAAATATATATTAATGATAAAAATAAATATTAATGATAAAAATAAATATTAATGATAAAAATATATATTAATGATAAAAATAAATATTAATGATAAAAATATATATTAATGATAAAAATATATATTAATGATACAAAATATATATTAATGATAAAAATATATATTAATGATAAAAATAAATATTAATGATAAAAATATATATTAATGATAAAAATATATATTAATGATAAAAATAAATATTAATGATAAAATAAATATTAATGATAAAAATAAATATAATGATAAAAATAAATATTAATGATAAAAATATATATTAATGATAAAAATATATATTAATGATAAAAATATATATTAATGATAAAAAATAAATATTAATGATAAAAATAAATATTAATGATAAAAATATATATTAATGATAAAAATAAATATTAATGATAAAAATATATATTAATGATAAAAATAAATATTAATGATAAAAATATATATTAATGATAAAAATATATATTAATGATAAAAATATATATTAATGATAAAAATATATATTAATGATAAAAATATATATTAATGATAAAAATATATATTAATGATAAAAATATATATTAATGATAAAAATAAATATTAATGATAAAAATAAATATTAATGATAAAAATATATATTAATGATAAAAATAAATATTAATGATAAAAATAAATATTAATGATAAAATATATATTAATGATAAAAATATATATTAATGATAAAAATAAATATTAATGATAAAAATAAATATAATGATAAAAATAAATATTAATGATAAAAATATATATTAATGATAAAAATAAATATTAATGATAAAAATATATATTAATGATAAAAATAAATATTAATGATAAAAATAAATATTAATGATAAAAATAAATATTAATGATAAAAATAAATATTAATGATAAAAATAAATATTGGCGCTAATTGGTCCACTGAAGACTATTTAAGAAGGAAGACACAGAGGAGGAGGAGGAGGAGGAGGGGGAGGGGGAAGAGGGGGAGAATATTATGATTTTGCTGTAGGAGTTTGGAGAGAGGGAGAGAGAGAGAGAGAGAGAGAGAGAGAGCGTGATAGAGTTAGAGAGATAAATAGAGAGAATAAATAGTTTTAGGCGTATCACACATGCGTATATAGTGTTTAATATTATAGTAATGATGAAACTGAGTCCAGATTCGTGTTCAGTTTGACTGAAAACCTTTAGGTACAAATTTTCATGAAATTCTGAGGTGTGGAAATTTTTCACGAAATTTTCAAGGGTGTCACCTTAGATTTTTTTCATGAAATCATGTTTTTCAAAATAAACTCGAAAAGTATGAGGTTTACGTAAAAAACATACGTAATAGTAAATATAGAGCAGGAGACGCCCGTTCCTTTGAGCTTTACTAGAATGTAATTGGAATGTAAGTAATGGAGATATTGATATATTTGTATTTTACACGAAACTTCTACTTAATTACATTTTTCTCCTAAACCAAAAGAGTAATTTACAAACGGATGACACCATCAGATAGAACTTGTCAAGCTGAACAACTTTGTTTCTATACATCTTTGTTGTAGGACTAATACTTTACTTGTAAAATGACTAAACTATTTTGGACTCAAATTCTGGTGGAAATCTTCGGGCCAAAAATTTCACGAATCCATTTTCATCACAAATCCACGAAAACTTATATTGAAGTTAAAGGGTTTTGAAATTAATAATAATACATGTTAAGGAAGTGTTGCTGTTGGAGTAAATAAATATTAATAATTATATTAATAAATATTAATGATAAAAATAAATATTAATGATAAAAATAAATATTAATGATAAAAATAAATAATAATGATAAAATAAATATTAATGATAAAAATATATATTAATGATACAAATATATATTAATGATAAAAATATATATTAATGATAAAAATATATATTAATGATAAAAATATATATTAATGATAAAAATAAATATTAATGATAAAAATAAATATTAATGATAAAAATATATATTAATGATAAAAATAAATATTAATGATAAAAATATATATTAATGATAAAAATATATATTAATGATAAAAATATATATTAATGATAAAAATATATATTAATGATAAAAATATATATTAATGATAAAAATAAATATTAATGATAAAAATATATATTAATGATAAAAATATATATTAATGATAAAAATAAATATTAATGATAAAAATAAATATTATGATGAAAATAAATAATAATGATAAAAATAAATATTAATGATAAAAATATATATTAATGATAAAATATATATTAATGATAAAAATATATATTAATGATAAAAATATATATTAATGATAAAAATATATATTAATGATAAAAATATATATTAATGATAAAAATATATATTAATGATAAAATATATATATTAATGATAAAAATAAATATTAATGATAAAAATAAATATTAATGATAAAAATATATATTAATGATAAAAATATATATTAATGATAAAAAATAAATTTTAATGATAAAAATAAATATTAATGATAAAAATATATATTAATGATAAAAATAAATATTAATGATAAAAATATATATTAATGATAAAAATATATATTAATGATAAAAATATATGTTAATGATAAAAAATAAATATTAATGATAAAAATAAATATTAATGATAAAAATATATATTAATGATAAAAATATATATTAATGATAAAAATATATATTAATGATAAAAATATATATTAATGATAAAAATAATATTAATGATAAAAATAAATATTAATGATAAAAATAAATATAATGATAAAAATAAATATTAATGATAAAAATATATATTAATGATAAAAATATATATTAATGATAAAAAATAAATATTAATGATAAAAATAAATATTAATGATAAAAATATATATTAATGATAAAAATAAATATTAATGATAAAAATATATATTAATGATAAAAATATATATTAATGATAAAAATATATATTAATGATAAAAAATAAATATTAATGATAAAAATAAATATTAATGATAAAAATATATATTAATGATAAAAATATATATTAATGATAAAAATATATATTAATGATAAAAATATATATTAATGATAAAAATAAATATTAATGATAAAAATAAATATTAATGATAAAAATAAATAATAATGATAAAAATAAATATTAATGATAAAAATATATATTAATGATAAAAATATATATTAATGATAAAAAATAAATATTAATGATAAAAATAAATATTAATGATAAAAATATATATTAATGATAAAAAATAAATATTAATGATAAAAATAAATATTAATGATAAAAATAAATAATAATGATAAAAATAAATATTAATGATAAAAATATATATTAATGATAAAAATATATATTAATGATAAAAATAAATATTAATGATAAAAATAAATATTAATGATAAAAATATATATTAATGATAAAAATAAATATTAATGATAAAAATATATATTAATGATAAAAATATATATTAATGATAAAAATATATATTAATGATAAAAAATAAATATTAATGATAAAAATAAATATTAATGATAAAAATATATATTGATGATAAAAATATATATTATTGATAAAATAAATATTAATGATAAAAATAAATATTAATGATAAAAATAAATAATAATGATAAAAATAAATACTAATAATAAAAATATATATTAATGATAAAAATATATATTAATGATAAAAATATATATTAATGATAAAAATATATATTAATGATAAAAATAAATATTAATGATAAAAATAAATATTAATGATAAAAATAAATAATAATGATAAAAATAAATATTAATGATAAAAATATATATTAATGATAAAAATATATATTAATGATGAAAATAAATAATAATGATAAAAATAAATATTAATGATAAAAATATATATTAATGATAAAAATATATATTAATGATAAAAATATATATTAATGATAAAAATAAATATTAATGATAAAAATATATATTAATGATAAAAATAAATATTAATGATAAAAATATATATTAATGATAAAAATATATATTAATGATAAAAATAAATATTAATGATAAAAATATAAATTAATGATAAAAATATATATTAATGATAAAAATAAATATTAATGATAAAAATAAATATTATTGATGAAAATAAATAATAATG
>JAPQNM010001724.1:0-14154 GCA_029783475.1 Metacarcinus magister | reverse complement strand
AATAGCTTTCGAGTAAATGAGGAGGAAAGTCATGTTTTTATATAAATATTAAGTTTCAATTTACTACGTAATTATTAGTCATAGAACAAATATTCATAATATCAGTTGTACAGTTTAATCAGGTCTATCAGATGCTGCAATTATATTTCCAATATCTCTAATAGCTTTCAAGAAAATGACGAGGAAAGTCATGTTTTTATATAAAAATACGGTTTTATTTTACTGCGTAATTATTAGTCATAGAACAAATATTCATATCAGTTGTACAGTTGAATTAGGTATATCAGATGATGCAATGATATTTCCAATATCTCTAATAGCTTTCGAGAAAACGAGGAAGAAAGTTTTTTAAAAAAAAGTAAAATTCAGTATTTATTAGTACTAGTGAAAATATTCATAATGACAATAGTAGATTTTAATTAGGTCTATCAGATGCTGCAATAATATTTCCAATATCTCTAATAGCTTTCGAGAAAATGACGAGGAAAGTCATGTTTATATATAAATATTAAGTTTCATTTTACTGCGTAATTATTAGTCATAGAACAAATATTCATAATGACAGTTGTACAGTTTAATTAGGTCTATTAGATGCTGCAATGATATTTCCAATATCTCTAATAGCTTTCGAAAAAATGAGGAGGAAATTCATGTTTTTATATAAATATTAAGTTTCATTTTACTGCGTAATTATTAGTCATAGAACAAATATTCATAATGACAGTTGTACAGTTTAATCAGGTCTATCAGATGCTGCAATGATATTTCCAATATCTCTAATAGCTTTTGAGAAAATGAGGAGGAAAGTCATGTTTTTATATAAATATTAAGTTTCATTTTACTGCGTAATTATTAGTCATAGAACAAATATTCATAATATCAGTTGTACAGTTTAATTAGGTCTATCAGATGCTGCAATGATATTTCAAATATCTCTAATAGCTTTCGGGAAAATGAGGTGGAAAGTCATGTTTATATATATATATTAAGTTTCATTTTACTGCGTAATTATTAGTCATAGAACAAATATTCATAATGACAGTTGTACAGTTTAATTAGGTCTATCAGATGCTGCAATTATATTTCCAATATCTCTAATAGCTTTCAAGAAAATGACGAGGAAAGTCATGTTTTTATATAAAAATACGGTTTTATTTTACTGCGTAACTATTAGTCATAGAACAAATATTCATATCAGTTGTACAGTTGAATTAGGTATATCAGATGATGCAATGATATTTCCAATATCTCTAATAGCTTTCGAGAAAACGAGGAAGAAAGTTTTTTTAAAAAAAGTAAAATTCAGTATTTATTAGTACTAGTGAAAATATTCATAATGACAGTAGTAGATTTTAATTAGGTCTATCAGATGCTGCAATAATATTTCCAATATCTCTAATAGCTTTCGAGAAAATGACGAGGAAAGTCATGTTTATATATAAATATTAAGTTTCATTTTACTGCGTAATTATTAGTCATAGAACAAATATTCATAATGACAGTTGTACAGTTTAATTAGGTCTATCAGATGCTGCAATGATATTTCCAATATCTCTAATAGCTTTCGAAAAAATGAGGAGGAAATTCATGTTTTTATATAAATATTAAGTTTCATTTTACTGCGTAATTATTAGTCATAGAACAAATATTCATAATGACAGTTGTACAGTTTAATCAGGTCTATCAGATGCTGCAATGATATTTCCAATATCTCTAATAGCTTTTGAGAAAATGAGGAGGAAAGTCATGTTTTTATATAAATATTAAGTTTCATTTTACTGCGTAATTATTAGTCATAGAACAAATATTCATAATGACAGTTGTACAGTTTAATCAGGTCTATCAGATGCTGCAATGATATTTCCAATATCTCTAATAGCTTTCGAGAAAATGAGGAGGAAAGTCATATTTTTATATAAATATTAAGTTTCATTTTACTGCGTAATTATTAGTCATAGAGCAAATATTCATAATATCAGTTGTACAGTTTAATTAGGTCTATCAGATGCTGCAATAATATTTCCAATATCACTAATAGCTTTCGAGAAAATGAGGAGGAAAGTCATGTTTTTATATAAATATTAAGTTTCATTTTACTGCGTAATTATTAGTCATAGAACAAATATTCATAATATCAGTTGTACAGTTTAATTAGGTCTATCAGATGCTGCAATGATATTTCCAATATCTCTAATAGCTTTCGAAAAAATGAGGAGGAAAGTCATGTTTTTATATAAATATTAAGTTTCATTTTACTGCGTAATTATTAGTCATAGAACAAATATTCATAATATCAGTTGTACAGTTTAATTAGGTCTATCAGATGCTGCAATGATATTTCCAATATCTCTAATAGCTTTCGGGAAAATGAGGTGGAAAGTCATGTTTATATATAAATATTAAGTTTCATTTTACTGCGTAATTATTAGTCATAGAACAAATATTCATAATGACAGTTGTACAGTTTAATTAGGTCTATCAGATGCTGCAATTATATTTCCAATATCTCTAATAGCTTTCAAGAAAATGACGAGGAAAGTCATGTTTTTATATAAAATACGGTTTTATTTTACTGCGTAATTATTAGTCATAGAACAAATATTCATATCAGTTGTACAGTTGAATTAGGTATATCAGATGATGCAATGATATTTCCAATATCTCTAATAGCTTTCGAGAAAACGAGGAAGAAAGTATTTTTAAAAAAAAGTAAAATTCAGTATTTATTAGTACTAGTGAAAATATTCATAATGACAGTAGTAGATTTTAATTAGGTCTATCAGATGCTGCAATAATATTTCCAATATCTCTAATAGCTTTCGAGAAAATGACGAGGAAAGTCATGTTTATATATAAATATTAAGTTTCATTTTACTGCGTAATTATTAGTCATAGAACAAATATTCATAATGACAGTTGTACAGTTTAATTAGGTCTATCAGATGCTGCAATGATATTTCCAATATCTCTAATAGCTTTCGAAAAAATGAGGAGGAAAGTCATGTTTTTATATAAATATTAAGTTTCATTTTACTGCGTAATTATTAGTCATAGAACAAATATTCATAATGACAGTTGTACAGTTTAATTAGGTCTATCAGATGCTGCAATGATATTTCCAATATCTCTAATAGCTTTCGAGAAAATGAGGAGGAAAGTCATGTTTTTATATAAATATTAAGTTTCATTTTACTGCGTAATTATTAGTCATAGAACAAATATTCATAATACAGTTGTACAGTTTAATCAGGTCTATCAGATGCTGCAATGATATTTCCAATATCTCTAATAGCTTTCGAGAAAATGAGGAGGAAAGTCATGTTTTTATATAAATATTAAGTTTCATTTTACTGCGTAATTATTAGTCATAGAACAAATATTCATAATATCAGTTGTACAGTTTAATTAGGTCTATCAGATGCTGCAATGATATTTCCAATATCTCTAATAGCTTTTGAAAAAATGAGGAGGAAAGTCATGTTTTTATATAAATATTAAGTTTCATTTTACTGCGTAATTATTAGTCATAGAACAAATATTCATAATATCAGTTGTACAGTTTAATTAGGTCTATCAGATGCTGTAATGATATTTCCAATATCTCTAATAGCTTTCGGGAAAATGAGGTGGAAAGTCATGTTTATATATAAATATTAAGTTTCATTTTACTGCGTAATTATTAGTCATAGAACAAATATTCATAATGACAGTTGTACAGTTTAATTAGGTCTATCAGATGCTGCAATTATATTTCCAATATCTCTAATAGCTTTCAAGAAAATGACGAGGAAATTCATGTTTTTATATAAAAATACAGTTTTATTTTACTGCGTAATTATTAGTCATAGAACAAATATTCATATCAGTTGTACAGTTGAATTAGGTATATCAGATGATGCAATGATATTTCCAATATCTCTAATAGCTTTCGAGAAAACGAGGAAGAAAGTAATTTAAAAAAAAGTAAAATTCAGTATTTATTAGTACTAGTGAAAATATTCATAATGACAGTAGTAGATTTTAATTAGGTCTATCAGATGCTGCAATAATATTTCCAATATCTCTAATAGCTTTCGAGAAAATGACGAGGAAAGTCATGTTTATATATAAATATTAAGTTTCATTTTACTGCGTAATTATTAGTCATAGAACAAATATTCATAATGACAGTTGTACAGTTTAATTAGGTCTATCAGATGCTGCAATGATATTTCCAATATCTCTAATAGCTTTCGAAAAAATGAGGAGGAAAGTCATGTTTTTATATAAATATTAAGTTTCATTTTACTGCGTAATTATTAGTCATAGAACAAATATTCATAATATCAGTTGTACAGTTTAATTAGGTCTATCAGATGGTGCAATGATATTTCCAATATCTCTAATAGCTTTCGAGAAAATGAGGAGGAAAGTCATGTTTTTATATAAATATTAAGTTTCATTTTACTGCGTTATTATTAGTCATAGAACAAATATTCATAATGACAGTTGTACAGTTTAATCAGGTCTATCAGATGCTGCAATGATATTTCCAATATCTCTAATAGCTTTCGAGAAAATGAGGAGGAAAATCATGTTTTTATATAAATATTAAGTTTCATTTTACTGCGTAATTATTAGTCATAGAACAAATATTCATAATATCAGTTGTACAGTTTAATTAGGTCTATCAGATGCTGCAATAATATTTCCAATATCTCTAATAGCTTTCGAGAAAATGAGGAGGAAAGTCATGTTTTTATATAAATATTAAGTTTCATTTTACTGCGTAATTATTAGTCATAGAACAAATATTCATAATATCAGTTGTACAGTTTAATTAGGTCTATCAGATGCTGCAATTATATTTCCAATATCTCCAATAGCTTTTCGAGAAAATGAGGAGGAAAGTCATGTTTTTATATAAAAATACGTTTTATTTTACCGAGTAATTATTAGTCATGGAACAAATATTCATAATATCAGTTGTACAGTTGAATTAGGTATATCAGATGATGCAATGATATTTCCAATATCTCTAATAGCTTTCGAGAAAACGAGGAAGAAAGTAATTGGAAAAAAAGTAAAATTCATCATTTATTAGTACTAGTGAAAATATTCATAATGACAGTAGTAGATTTTAATTAGGTCTATCAGATGCTGCAATAATATTTCCAATATCTCTAATAGCTTTCGAGAAAATGGGGAGGAAAGTCATGTTTTTATATAAATATTAAGTTTCATTTTACTGCGTAATAATTAGTCATAGAACAAATATTCATAATGACAGTTGTACAGTTTAATTAGCTCTATCAGATGCTGCAATGATATTTCCAATATCTCTAATAGCTTTCAAGAAAATGACGAGGAAAGTCATGTTTTTATATAAGAATACGGTTTTATTTTACTGCGTAATTATTAGTCATAGAACAAAATATTCTTATCAGTTGTACAGTTGAATTAGGTATATCAGATGATGCAATGATATTTCCAATATCTCTAATAGCTTTCGAGAAAACGAGGAAGAAAGTAATTTTTAAAAAAAGTAAAATTCAGTATTTATTAGTACTAGTGAAAATATTCATAATGACAGTAGTAGATTTTAATTAGGTCTATCAGATGCTGCAATAATATTTCCAATATCTCTAATAGCTTTCGAGAAAATGACGAGGAAAGTCATGTTTATATATAAATATTAAGTTTCATTTTACTGCGTAATTATTAGTCATAGAACAAATATTCATAATGACAGTTGTACAGTTTAATTAGGTCTATCAGATGCTGCAATGATATTTCCAATATCTCTAATAGCTTTCGAAAAAATGAGGAGGAAAGTCATGTTTTTATATAAATATTAAGTTTCATTTTACTGCGTAATTATTAGTCATAGAACAAATATTCATAATATCAGTTGTACAGTTTAATTAGGTCTATCAGATGCTGCAATGATATTTCCAATATCTCTAATAGCTTTCGAGAAAATGAGGAGAAAAGTCATGTTTTTATATAAATATTAAGTTTCATTTTACTGCGTAATTATTAGTCATAGAATAAATATTCATAATGACAGTTGTACAGTTTAATCAGGTCTATCAGATGCTGCAATGATATTTCCAATATCTCTAATAGCTTTCGAGAAAATGAGGAGGAAAGTCATGTTTTTATATAAATATTAAGTTTCAATTTACTGCGTAATTATTAGTCATAGAACAAATATTCATAATATCAGTTGTACAGTTTAATTAGGTCTATCAGATGCTGCAATAATATTTCCAATATCTCTAATAGCTTTCGAGAAAATGAGGAGGAAAGTCATGTTTTTATATAAATATTAAGTTTCATTTTACTGCGTAATTATTAGTCATAGAACAAATATTCATAATGACAGTTGTACAGTTTAATTAGGTCTATCAGATGCTGCAATGATATTTCCAATATCTCTAATAGCTTTCGAAAAAATGAGGAGGAAAGTCATGTTTTTATATAAATATTAAGTTTCATTTTACTGCGTAATTATTAGTCATAGAACAAATATTCATAATATCAGTTGTACAGTTTAATTAGGTCTATCAGATGCTGCAATGATATTTCCAAATATCTCTAATAGCTTTCGAGAAAATACGAGGGAAAGTCATGTTTATATATAATAATAAGTTTCATTTTACTGCGTAATTATTAGTCATAGTAACAAATATTCATAATGACAGTTGTACAGTTTAATTAGGTCTATCAGATGCTGCAATTATATTTCCAATATCTCTAATAGCTTTCGAGAAAATGAGGAGGAAAGTCATGTTTTTATATAAATATAAGTTTCATTTTACTGCGTAATTATTAGTCATAGAACAAATATTCATAATGACAGTTGTACAGTTTAATTAGGTCTATCAGATGCTGCAATGATATTTCCAATATCTCTAATAGCTTTCGAGAAAATGAGGAGGAAATCATGTTTTATATAAATATTAAGTTTCATTTTACTGCGTAATTATTAGTCATAGAACAAATATTCATAATGACAGTTGTACAGTTTAATTAGGTCTATCAGATGCTGCAATAATATTTCCAATATCTCTAATAGCTTTCGAAAAAATGAGGAGGAAAGTCATGTTTTTATATAAATATTAAGTTTCATTTTACTGCGTAATTATTAGTCATAGAACAAATATTCATAATATCAGTTGTACGGTTTAACTAGGTCTATCAGATGCTGCAATGATATTTCCAATATCTCTAATAGCTTTCGAGAAAATGAGGAGGAAAATCATGTTTTTATATAAATATTAAGTTTCATTTTACTGCGTAATTATTAGTCATAGAACAAATATTAATAATGACAGTTGTACAGTTTAATTAGGTGTATCAGATGCTGCAATGATATTTCCAATATCTCTAATAGCTTTCGAGGAAATGAGGAGAAAATTTATGTTTATATAGAAATATTAAGTTTCATTTTACTGAGTAATTATTAGTCATAGAACAAATATTCATAATGACAGTTGTACAGTTTAATTACGTGTATCAGATGCTGTAATGATATTTCCAATATCTCTAATAGCTTTCGAGAAAATTAGGAGGAAAGTCATGTTTTTATATAAATATAAAGTTTAATTTTACTGCGTAATTATTAGTCATAGAACAAATATTCATAATGACAGTTGTACAGTGTAATTAGGTCTATCAGATGCTGCAATGATATTTCCAATATCTCTAATAGCTTTCGGGAAAATGAGGAGGAAAGTCATGTTTTTATATAAATATTAAGTTTCATTTTACTTCGTAATTATTAGTCATAAAACAAATATTCATAATGACAGTTGTACAGTTTAATTAGGTGTATCAGATGTTGCAATGATATTTCCAATATTTCCAATATTTTCAATATCCAATATCTAATGCTAGCTAGAAGAGCCCGTCGCTGACGGCCGACGGAGCGACGGTTATATATTGCTGCCGGCGGTGTTGCCAAACCGCAGTTATCGTACCGTAAAATTATCTATTGAATATCACATAAATACTCATAAGAACGGTAATTCTGATACATAAGACAATAGAAATTTGTAAATAATGATAAAAGTTGTTATACTGGCCTATACTTATTGTCATCATACGTTTGGTATATGCATGGGAATGATATAAAGATCTTGGCACAGACGTCGTGCCGCAAACACAGGAGAGGGAGACGCTGCTGGCACATACGGTGTGCCGCAACAACTGAATGGGTTAATATATATTTTTATCATTAATATTTATTTTTTATCATTAATATATATTTTTATCATTAATATATATTTTTATCATTAATATATATTTTTATCATTAATATATATTTTTATCATTAATATTTATTTTTACCATTAATATTTATTTTTATCACCAATATTTATTTTTATCATCAATATTTATTTTTATTACCAAATTTATTTTTTTCACCAATATTTATTTGGATCATCAATATTTATTTTTATCATTAATATTTATTTTTATCATTAATATTTATTTTTATCATTAATATTTATTTTTTATCATTAATATATATTTTTTATCATTAATATATATTTATATCAATAATACATATTTGTATCATTAATATATATTTTTATCATTAATATTTATTTTTATCATTAATATTTATTTTTTATCATTAATATATATTTTTATCATTAATATATATTTTTATCATTAATATATATTTTTTATCATTAATATTTATTTTTATCATTAATATATATTTTTATCATTAATATATATTTTTATCATTAATATTTATTTTTTATCATTAATATATATTTTTCTCATTAATATATATTTTTATCATTAATATATATTTTTATCATTAATATTTATTTTTATCATTAATATTTATTTTTATCATTAATATATATTTTTATCATTAATATATATTTTTATCATTAATATTTATTTTTGTCATTAATATTTATTTTTTATCATTATTATATATTTTTATCATTAATATATATATTTATCATTAATATATATTTTTATCATTAATATTTATTTTAATCATTAATATATATTTTTATCATTAATATTTATTTTTATCATTAATATTTATTTTTATCATTATTATTTATTATTATCACTAATATCTATTTTTATCATTAATATTTATTTTTATCATTAATATTTATTTTTATCATTAATATTTATTTTTATCATTAATATTTATTTTTATCATTAATATTTATTTTTTATCATTAATATTTATTTTAATCATTAATATTTATTTTTATCATTAATATATATTTTTATCATTAATATATATTCTTATCATTAATATTTATTTTTATCATTAATATATATTTTTATCATTAATATTTATTTTTATCCTTAATATTTATTTTTTATCATTAATATATATTTTTATCATTAATATATATTTTTATCATTAATATTTATTTTTATCATTAATATTTATTTTTATCATTAATATTTATTTTTATCATTAATATATATTTTTATCATTAATATTTATTTTTATCCTTAATATTTATTTTTTATCATTAATATATATTTTTATCATTAATATATATTTTTATCATTAATATATATTTATCATTAATATATATTTTTATCATTAATATATATTTTTATCATTAATATATATTTGTATCATTAATATTTATTTTTATCATTAATATATATTTTTATCATTAATATATATTTTTATCATTAATATATATTTTTATCATTAATATTTATTTTTTATCATTATTATATATTTTTATCATTAATATATATTTTTATCATTAATATATATTTTTATCATTAATATTTATTTTAATCATTAATATATATTTTTATCATTAATATATATTTTTATCATTAATATTTATTTTTATCATTAATATTTATTTTTTATCATTAATATATATTTTTATCATTAATATATATTTTTATCATTAATATATATTTTTATCATTAATATATATTTTTATCATTAATATATATTTTTATCATTAATATATATTTTTATCATTAATATTTATTTTTACCATTAATATTTATTTTTATCACCAAAATATATTTTTATCATCAATATTTATTTTTATTACCAATATTTATTTTTTTCACCAATATTTATTTGTATCATCAATATTTATTTTTATCATTAATATTTATTTTTATCATTAATATTAATTTTTATCATTAATATTTATTTTTTATCATTAATATATATTTTTATCATTAATATATATTTTTATCATTGATATATATTTTTATCATTAATATTTATTTTTATCATTAATATATATTTTTATCATTGATATATATTTTTATCATTAATATATATTTTTATCATTAATATTTATTTTTATCATTATTATTTATTTTTATCATTAATATTTATTTTTTATCATTAATATATATTTTTATCATTAATATATATTTTTATCATTAATATATATTTCTATCATTAATATTTATTTTTATCATTATTATTTATTTTTATCATTAATATTTATTTTTATCATTAATATTTATTTTTTATCATTAATATTTATTTTTTATCATTAATATATATTTTTATCATTAATATATATTTTTATCATTAATATATATTTTTATCATTAATATATATTTTTATCATTAATATTTATCTTTTATCATTATTATATATTTTTATCATTAATATATATTTTTATCATTAATATATATTTTTATCATTAATATTTATTTTAATCATTAATATATATTTTTATCATTAATATTTATTTTTATCATTAATATTTATTTTTATCATTAATATTTATTCTTATCATTATTATTTATTTTTATAATTAATATTTATTTTTATCATTAATATTTATTTTTATCATTAATATTTATTTTTATCATTAATATTTATTTTTATCATCAATATTTATTTTTATGACCAATATTTATTTTTATCACCAATATTTATTTTTATCATTAATATTTATTTTTACCATTAATATTTATTTTTATCACCAATATTTATTTTTATCATCAATATTTATTTTTATTACCAATATTTATTTTTTTCACCAATATTTATTTGTATCATCAATATTTATTTTTATCATTAATATTTATTTTTATCATTAATATTTATTTTTATCATTAACATTTATTTTTTATCATTAATATATATTTTTATTATTAATATATATTTTTATCATTAATATATATTTTTATCATTAATATATATTTTTATCATTAATATATATTTTTTATCATTAATATTTTTTTATCATTAATATATATTTTTATCATTAATATTTATTTTTATCATTAATATATATTTTTATCATTAATATTTATTTTTTATCATTATTATATATATTTATCATTAATATATATTTTTATCATTAATATATATTTTTATCATTAATATTTATTTTTATCATTAATATATATTTTTTATCATTAATATTTATTTTTATCATTAATATATATTTTTATCATTAATATATATTTTTTATCATTAATATATATTTTTATCATTAATATTTATTTTTTATCATTATTATATATTTTTATCATTAATATATATTTTTATCATTAATATATATTTTTATCATTAATATTTATTTTTATCATTAATATATATTTTTTATCATTAATATTTATTTTTATCATTAATATATATTTTTATCATTAATATATATTTTTATCATTAATATATATTTTTTATCATTAATATTTATTTTTATCATTAATATATATTTTTATCATTAATATATATTTTTATCATTAATATATATTTTTATCATTAATATTTATTTTTTATCATTATTATATATTTTTATCATTAATATATATTTTTATCATTAATATATATTTTTATCATTAATATTTATTTTTTATCATTATTATATATTTTTATCATTAATATATATTTTTATCATTAATATATATTTTTATCATTAATATTTATTTTTATCATTAATATATATTTTTTATCATTAATATTTATTTTTATCATTAACATATATTTTTATCATTAATATATATTTTTATCATTAATATATATTTTTATCATTAATATTTATTTTTTATCATAATTATATATTTTTATCATTAATATATATTTTTATCATTAATATATATTTTTATCATTAATATTTATTTTAATCATTAATATATATTTTTATCATTAATATTTATTTTTATCATTAATATTTATTTTTTATCATTAATATATATTTTTATCTTTAATGTTTATTTTTATCATCAATATATATTTTTATCATTAATATTTATTTTTATCATTAATATTTATTTTTTATCATTAATATATATTTTTATCATTAATATTTATTTTTATCATTAATATTTATTTTTATCATTAATATATATTTTTATCATTAATATTTATTTTTATCATTAATATTTATTTTTTATCATTAATATATATTTTTATCATTAATATATATTTTTATCATTAATATTTATTTTAATCATTAATATATATTTTTATCATTAATATATATTTTTATCATTAATATATATTTTTATCATTAATATATATTTGTATCATTAATATTTATTTTTATCATTAATATATATTTTTATCATTAATATATATTTTTATCATTAATATATATTTTTATCATTAATATTTATTTTTTATCATTATTATATATTTTTATCATTAATATTACTTTTAATCATTAATATATATTTTTATCATTAATATATATTTTTATCATTAATATATATTTTTATCATTAATATATATTTTTATCATTAATATTTATTTTTACCATTAATATTTATTTTTATCACCAATATTTATTTTTATCATCAATATTTATTTTTATTACCAATATTTATTTTTTTCACCAATATTTATTTGTATCATCAATATTTATTTTTATCATAAAATTTATTTTTATCATTAATATATATTTTCATCATTAATATTTATTTTTATCATTAATATATATTTTTATCATTAATATTTATTTTTATCATTAATATTTATTTTTATCATTTATATTTATTTTTATCAGTAATATTCATTTTTATCATTATTATTAATTTTTATCATTAATATTTATTTTTATCATTAATATTTATTTTTATCACTAATATTTATTTTTATCATTAATATTTATTATTATAATTATTAATATTTATTTACTCCAACAGCAACACTTCCTTAACATGTATTATTATTAATTTCAAAACCTTTAACTTCAATATAAGTTTTCGTGGATTTGTGATGAAAATGGATTCGTGAAATTTTTGGCCCGAAGATTTCCACCAGAATTTGAGTCCAAAATAGTTTAGTCATTTTACAAGTAAAGTATTAGTCCTACAACAAAGATGTATAGAAACAAAGTTGTTCAGCTTGACAAGTTCTAGCTGATGGTGTCATCCGTTTGTAAATTACTGTTTTGGTTTAGGAGAAAAATGTAATTAAGTAGAAGTTTCGTGTAAAATACAAATATATCAATATCTCCATTACTTACATTCCAATTATATTCTAGTAAAGCTCAAAGGAACGGGCGTCTCTTGCTCTATATTTACTATTGCGTATGTTTTTTACGTAAACCTCATACTTTTCGAGTTATTATGAAAAACATGATTTCATGAAAAAAATCTAAGGTGTCACCCTTGAAAATTTCGTGAAAAATTTCCACACCTCAGAATTTCATGAAAATTTGTACTTAAAGGTTTTCAGTCAAACTGAACATGAATCTGGACTCAGTTTCATCATTACTATAATATTAAACACTATATACGCATGTGTGATACGCCTAAAACTATTTATTCTCTCTATTTATCTCTCTATCTCTATCGCGCTCTCTCTCTCTCTCTCTCTCTCTCTCTCTCTCTCTCTCTCTCTCTCTCTCTCTCTCTCTCTCTCTCTCTCTCTCTCCCCCTCTCTCCAAACTCCTACAGCAAAATCATAATATTCTCCCCCTCCTCCCCCTCCCCCTTCTCCTCCTCCTCCTCCTCCTCCTCCTCCTCCTCCTCCTCCTCTGTGTCTTCCTTCTTAAATAGTCTTCAGTGGACCAATTAGCGCCAATATTTATTTTTATCATTAATATTTAATTTATCATTAATATTTATTTTTATCATTAATATTTATTTTTATCATCAATATTTATTTTTATCATTAATATTTATTTTTATCATTAATATTTATTTTTATCATTATTATTTATTTTTATCATTAAT
>JAPQNM010001723.1:0-10892 GCA_029783475.1 Metacarcinus magister | reverse complement strand
GCTGCAATGATATTTATAATATCTCTAATAGCTTTCGAGAAAATGAGGAGGAAAGTCATGTTTTTAAATAAATATTAAGTTTCATTTTACTGCGTAATTATTAGTCATAGAACAAATATTCATAATATCAGTTGTACAGTTTAATTAGGTCTATCAGATGCTGCAATTATATTTCCAATATCTCTAATAGCTTTCAAGAAAATGACGAGGAAAGTCATGTTATTATATAAAAATATGGTTTTATTTTACTGCGTAATTATTAGTCATAGAACAAATATTCATAATATCAGTTGTACAGTTGAATTAGGTGTATCAGATGATGCAATGATATTTCCAATATCTCTAATAGCTTTCGAGAAAACGAGGAAGAAAGTAATTTTAAAAAAAGTAAAATTCAGTATTTATTAGTACTAGTGAAAATATTCATAATGACAGTAGTAGATTTTAATTTGGTCTATCAGATGCTGCAATGATATTTCCAATATCTCTAATAGCTTTCGAGAAAATGAGGAGGAAAATCATGTTTTTATATAAATATTAAGTTTCATTTTACTGCGTAATTATTAGTCATAGAAAAAATATTCATAATGAGAGTTGTACAGTTTAATTAGGTATATCAGATGCTGCAATGATATTTCCAATATCTCTAATAGCTTTCGGGAAAATGAGGAGGAAAGTCATGTTTTTATATAAATATTAAGTTTCATTTTACTGCGTAATTATTAGTCATAGAACAAATATTCATAATTTCAGTTGTACAGTTTAATTTGGTATATCAGATGCTGCAATGATATTTCCAATATCTCTAATAGATTTCGAGAAAATGAGGAGGAAATTCATTTTTTATATAAATATTAAGTTTCATTTTACTGCGTAATTATTAGTCATAGAACAAATATTAATAATGACAGTTGTACAGTTTAATTAGGTGTATCAGATGCTGCAATGATATTTCCAATATCTCTAATAGCTTTCGAGGAAATGAGGAGAAAAGTTATGTTTATATAAAAATATTAAGTTTCATTTTACTGAGTAATTATTAGTCATAGAACAAATATTCATAATGAGAGTTGTACAGTTTAATTAGGTGTATCAGAACCTGCAATGATATTTCCAATATCTCTAATAGCTTTCGAGAAAATGAGGAGGAAAGTCATGTTTTTATATAAATATTAAGTTTCATTTTACTGTGTAATTATTAGCCATAGAACAAATATTCATAATATCAGTTGTACAGTTTAATTAGGTGTATCAGATGCTGCAATGATATTTCCAATATCTCTAATAGCTTTCGAGAAAATGAGGAGGCAAGTCATATTTTTAAATAAATATTAAGTTTAATTTTACTGCGTAATTATTAGTCATAGAACAAATATTCATAATATCAGTTGTACAGTTTAATTAGGTGTATCAGAACCTGCAATGATATTTCCAATATCTCTAATAGCTTTCGAGAAAATGAGGAGGAAAGTCATGTTTTTATATAAATATTAAGTTTCATTTTACTGCGTAATTATTAGCCATAGAACAAATATTCATAATATCAGTTGTACAGTTTAATTAGGTGTATCAGATGCTGCAATGATATTTCCAATATTTCTAATAGCTTTCGAGAAAATGAGGAGGAAAGTCATATTTTTAAATAAATATTAAGTTTAATTTTACTGCGTAATTATTAGTCATAGAACAAATATTCATAATATCAGTTGTACAGTTTAATTAGGTCTATCAGATGCTGCAATTATATTTCCAATATCTCTAATAGCTTTCAAGAAAATGACGAGGAAAGTCATGTTATTATATAAAAATACGGTTTTATTTTACTGCGTAATTATTAGTCATAGAACAAATATTCATAATATCAGTTGTACAGTTGAATTAGGTGTATCAGATGATGCAATGATATTTCCAATATCTCTAATAGCTTTCGAGAAAACGAGGAAGAAAGTAATTTAAAAAAAAGTAAAATTCAGTATTTATTAGTATTAGTGAAAATATTCATAATGACAGTAGTAGATTTTAATTTGGTCTATCAGATGCTGCAATGATATTTCCAATATCTCTAATAGCTTTCGAGAAAATGAGGAGGAAAATCATGTTTTTATATAAATATTAAGTTTCATTTTACTGCGTAATTATTAGTCATAGAAAAAATATTCATAATGAGAGTTGTACAGTTTAATTAGGTATATCAGATGCTGCAATGATATTTCCAATATCTCTAATAGCTTTCGGGAAAATGAGGAGGAAAGTCATGTTTTTATATAAATATTAAGTTTCATTTTACTGCGTAGTTATTAGTCATAGAACAAATATTCATAATTTCAGTTCTACAGTTTAATTAGGTCTATCAGATGCTGCAATGATATTTCCAATATCTCTAATAGATTTCGAGAAAATGAGGAGGAAATTCATTTTTTATATAAATATTAAGTTTCAGTTTACTGCGTAATTATTAGTCATAGAATAATATTCATAATGACAGTTGTACAGTTTAATTAGGTGTATCAGATGATGCAATGATATTTCCAATATTTCTAATAGCTTTCGGGAAAATGAGGAGGAAAGTCATGTTTTTATATAAATATTAAGTTTCATTTTACTGCGTAATTATTAGTCATAGAACAAATATTCATAATGACAGTTGTAGAATTTAATTAGTTGTATCAGATGCTGCTATGATATATTCAATATCTCTAATAGTTTTCGAGAAAATGAGGAGGAAAGTCATGTTTTTATATAAATATTAAGATTCATTTTACTGCGTAATTATTAGTCATAGAACAAATATTCATAATTTCAATTTTACAGTTTAATTAGGTCTATCAGATGCTGCAATGATATTTCCAATATCTAATAACTTTCAAGAAAATGAGGAGGAAATTCATATTTTTATATAAATATTAAGTTTCATTTTACTGCGTAATTATTAGTCATAGAACAAATATTCATAATATCAGTTGTACAGTTTAATTAGGTGTATCAGCTGCTGCAATGATATTTATAATATCTCTAATAGCTTTCGAGAAAATGAGGAGGAAAGTCATGTTTTTAAATAAATATTAAGTTTCATTTTACTGCGTAATTATTAGTCATAGAACAAATATTCATAATATCAGTTGTACAGTTTAATTAGGTCTATCAGATGCTGCAATTATATTTCCAATATCTCTAATAGCTTTCAAGAAAATGACGAGGAAAGTCATGTTATTATATAAAAATATGGTTTTTTTTTATTGCGTAATTATTAGTCATAGAACAAATATTCATAATATCAGTTGTACAGTTGAATTAGGTGTATCAGATGATGCAATGATATTTCCAATATCTCTAATAGCTTTCGAGAAAACGAGGAAGAAAGTAATTTTAAAAAAAGTAAAATTCAGTATTTATTAGTACTAGTGAAAATATTCATAATGACAGTAGTAGATTTTAATTTGGTCTATCAGATGCTGCAATGATATTTCCAATATCTCTAATAGCTTTCGAGAAAATGAGGAGGAAAATCATGTTTTTATATAAATATTAATTTTCATTTTACTGCGTAATTATTAGTCATAGAAAAAATATTCATAATGAGAGTTGTACAGTTTAATTAGGTATATCAGATGCTGCAATGATATTTCCAATATCTCTAATAGCTTTCGGGAAAATGAGGAGGAAAGTCATGTTTTTATATAAATATTAAGTTTCATTTTACTGCGTAATTATTAGTCATAGAACAAATATTCATAATTTCAGTTCTACAATTTAATTTGGTATATCAGATGCTGCAATGATATTTCCAATATCTCTAATAGATTTCGAGAAAATGAGGAGGAAATTCATTTTTTATATAAATATTAAGTTTCATTTTACTGCGTAATTATTAGTCATAGAACAAATATTAATAATGACAGTTGTACAGTTTAATTAGGTGTATCAGATGCTGCAATGATATTTCCAATATCTCTAATAGCTTTCGAGGAAATGAGGAGAAAAGTTATGTTTATAAAAAATATTAAGTTTCATTTTACTGAGTAATTATTAGTCATAGAACAAATATTCATAATGAGAGTTGTACAGTTTAATTAGGTGTATCAGAACCTGCAATGATATTTCCAATATCTCTAATAGCTTTCGAGAAAATGAGGAGGAAAGTCATGTTTTTATATAAATATTAAGTTTCATTTTACTGCGTAATTATTAGCCATAGAACAAATATTCATAATATCAGTTGTACAGTTTAATTAGGTGTATCAGATGCTGCAATGATATTTCCAATATTTCTAATAGCTTTCGAGAAAATGAGGAGGAAAGTCATATTTTTAAATAAATATTAAGTTTAATTTTACTGCGTAATTATTAGTCATAGAACAAATATTCATAATATCAGTTGTACAGTTTAATTAGGTGTATCAGAACCTGCAATGATAATTCCAATATCTCTAATAGCTTTCGAGAAAATGAGGAGGAAAGTCATATTTTTAAATAAATATTAAGTTTAATTTTACTGCGTAATTATTAGTCATAGAACAAATATTCATAATATCAGTTGTACAGTTTAATTAGGTCTATCAGATGCTGCAATTATATTTCCAATATCTCTAATAGCTTTCAAGAAAATGACGAGGAAAGTCATGTTATTATATAAAAATACGGTTTTATTTTACTGCGTAATTATTAGTCATAGAACAAATATTCATAATATCAGTTGTACAGTTGAATTAGGTGTATCAGATGATGCAATGATATTTCCAATATCTCTAATAGCTTTCGAGAAAACGAGGAAGAAAGTAATTTAAAAAAAGTAAAATTCAGTATTTATTAGTATTAGTGAAAATATTCATAATGACAGTAGTAGATTTTAATTTGGTCTATCAGATGCTGCAATGATATTTCCAATATCTCTAATAGCTTTCGAGAAAATGAGGAGGAAAATCATGTTTTTATATAAATATTAAGTTTCATTTTACTGCGTAATTATTAGTCATAGAAAAATATTCATAATGAGAGTTGTACAGTTTAATTAGGTATATCAGATGCTGCAATGATATTTCCAATATCTCTAATAGCTTTCGGGAAAATGAGGAGGAAAGTCATGTTTTTATATAAATATTAAGTTTCATTTTACTGCGTAATTATTAGTCATAGAACAAATATTCATAATTTCAGTTCTACAGTTTAATTAGGTCTATCAGATGCTGCAATGATATTTCCAATATCTCTAATAGATTTCGAGAAAATGAGGAGGAAATTCATTTTTTATATAAATATTAAGTTTCAGTTTACTGCGTAATTATTAGTCATAGAATAATATTCATAATGACAGTTGTACAGTTTAATTAGGTGTATCAGATGATGCAATGATATTTCCAATATTTCTAATAGCTTTCGGGAAAATGAGGAGGAAAGTCATGTTTTTATATAAATATTAAGTTTCATTTTACTGCGTAATTATTAGTCATAGAACAAATATTCATAATGACAGTTGTAGAATTTAATTAGTTGTATCAGATGCTGCATGATATATCCAATATCTCTAATAGTTTTCGAGAAAATGAGGAGGAAAGTCATGTTTTTATATAAATATTAAGTTCATTTTACTGCGTAATTATTAGTCATAGAACAAATATTCATAATTTCAGTTTTACAGTTTAATTAGGTCTATCAGATGCTGCAATGATATTTCCAATATCTAATAACTTTCAAGAAAATGAGGAGGAAATTCATATTTTTATATAAATATTAAGTTTCATTTTACTGCGTAATTATTAGTCATAGAACAAATATTCATAATATCAGTTGTACAGTTTAATTAGGTGTATCAGCTGCTGCAATGATATTTATAATATCTCTAATAGCTTTCGAGAAAATGAGGAGGAAAGTCATGTTTTTAAATAAATATTAAGTTTCATTTTACTGCGTAATTATTAGTCATAGAACAAATATTCATAATATCAGTTGTACAGTTTAATTAGGTCTATCAGATGCTGCAATTATATTTCCAATATCTCTAATAGCTTTCAAGAAAATGACGAGGAAAGTCATGTTATTATATAAAAATATGGTTTTTTTTTATTGCGTAATTATTAGTCATAGAACAAATATTCATAATATCAGTTGTACAGTTGAATTAGGTGTATCAGATGATGCAATGATATTTCCAATATCTCTAATAGCTTTCGAGAAAACGAGGAAGAAAGTAATTTTAAAAAAAGTAAAATTCAGTATTTATTAGTACTAGTGAAAATATTCATAATGACAGTAGTAGATTTTAATTTGGTCTATCAGATGCTGCAATGATATTTCCAATATCTCTAATAGCTTTCGAGAAAATGAGGAGGAAAATCATGTTTTTATATAAATATTAAGTTTTCATTTTACTGCGTAATTATTAGTCATAGAAAAAATATTCATAATGAGAGTTGTACAGTTTAATTAGGTATATCAGATGCTGCAATGATATTTCCAATATCTCTAATAGCTTTCGGGAAAATGAGGAGGAAAGTCATGTTTTTATATAAATATTAAGTTTCATTTTACTGCGTAATTATTAGTCATAGAACAAATATTCATAATTTCAGTTCTACAGTTTAATTTGGTATATCAGATGCTGCAATGATATTTCCAATATCTCTAATAGATTTCGAGAAAATGAGGAGGAAATTCATTTTTTATATAAATATTAAGTTTCATTTTACTGCGTAATTATTAGTCATAGAACAAATATTAATAATGACAGTTGTACAGTTTAATTAGGTGTATCAGATGCTGCAATGATATTTCCAATATCTCTAATAGCTTTCGAGGAAATGAGGAGAAAAGTTATGTTTATATAAAAATATTAAGTTTCATTTTACTGAGTAATTATTAGTCATAGAACAAATATTCATAATGAGAGTTGTACAGTTTAATTAGGTGTATCAGAACCTGCAATGATATTTCCAATATCTCTAATAGCTTTCGAGAAAATGAGGAGGAAAGTCATGTTTTTATATAAATATTAAGTTTCATTTTACTGCGTAATTATTAGCCATAGAACAAATATTCATAATATCAGTTGTACAGTTTAATTAGGTGTATCAGATGCTGCAATGATATTTCCAATATTTCTAATAGCTTTCGAGAAAATGAGGAGGAAAGTCATATTTTTAAATAAATATTAAGTTTAATTTTACTGCGTAATTATTAGTCATAGAACAAATATTCATAATATCAGTTGTACAGTTTAATTAGGTGTATCAGAACCTGCAATGATAATTCCAATATCTCTAATAGCTTTCGAGAAAATGAGGAGGAAAGTCATATTTTTAAATAAATATTAAGTTTAATTTTACTGCGTAATTATTAGTCATAGAACAAATATTCATAATATCAGTTGTACAGTTTAATTAGGTCTATCAGATGCTGCAATTATATTTCCAATATCTCTAATAGCTTTCAAGAAAATGACGAGGAAAGTCATGTTATTATATAAAAATACGGTTTTATTTTACTGCGTAATTATTAGTCATAGAACAAATATTCATAATATCAGTTGTACAGTTGAATTAGGTGTATCAGATGATGCAATGATATTTCCAATATCTCTAATAGCTTTCGAGAAAACGAGGAAGAAAGTAATTTTAAAAAAAGTAAAATTCAGTATTTATTAGTATTAGTGAAAATATTCATAATGACAGTAGTAGATTTTAATTTGGTCTATCAGATGCTGCAAATGATATTTCCAATATCTCTAATAGCTTTCGAGAAAATGAGGAGGAAAATCATGTTTTTATATAAATATTAAGTTTCATTTTACTGCGTAATTATTAGTCATAGAAAAAATATTCATAATGAGAGTTGTACAGTTTAATTAGGTATATCAGATGCTGCAATGATATTTCCAATATCTCTAATAGCTTTCGGGAAAATGAGGAGGAAAGTCATGTTTTTATATAAATATTAAGTTTCATTTTACTGCGTAATTATTAGTCATAGAACAAATATTCATAATTTCAGTTCTACAGTTTAATTAGGTCTATCAGATGCTGCAATGATATTTCCAATATCTCTAATAGATTTCGAGAAAATGAGGAGGAAATTCATTTTTTATATAAATATTAAGTTTCAGTTTACTGCGTAATTATTAGTCATAGAATAATATTCATAATGACAGTGGTACAGTTTAATTAGGTGTATCAGATGATGCAATGATATTTCCAATATTTCTAATAGCTTTCGGGAAAATGAGGAGGAAAGTCATGTTTTTATATAAATATTAAGTTTCATTTTACTGCGTAATTATTAGTCATAGAACAAATATTCATAATGACAGTTGTAGAATTTAATTAGTTGTATCAGATGCTGCAGTGATATATCCAATATCTCTAATAGTTTTCGAGAAAATGAGGAGGAAAGTCATGTTTTTATATAAATATTGTTTCATTTTACTGCGTAATTATTAGTCATAGAACAAATATTCATAATTTCAGTTTTACAGTTTAATTAGGTCTATCAGATGCTGCAATGATATTTCCAATATCTAATAACTTTCAAGAAAATGAGGAGGAAATTCATATTTTTATATAAATATTAAGTTTCATTTTACTGCGTAATTATTAGTCATAGAACAAATATTCATAATATCAGTTGTACAGTTTAATTAGGTGTATCAGCTGCTGCAATGATATTTATTATATCTCTAATAGCTTTCGAGAAAATGAGGAGGAAAGTCATGTTTTTAAATAAATATTAAGTTTCATTTTACTGCGTAATTATTAGTCATAGAACAAATATTCATAATATCAGTTGTACAGTTTAATTAGGTCTATCAGATGCTGCAATTATATTTCCAATATCTCTAATAGCTTTCAAGAAAATGACGAGGAAAGTCATGTTATTATATAAAAATATGTTTTTTTTTATTGCGTAATTATTAGTCATAGAACAAATATTCATAATATCAGTTGTACAGTTGAATTAGGTGTATCAGATAATGCAATGATATTTCCAATATCTCTAATAGCTTTCGAGAAAACGAGGAAGAAAGTAATTTAAAAAAAAGTAAAATTCAGTATTTATTAGTACTAGTGAAAATATTCATAATGACAGTAGTAGATTTTAATTTGGTCTATCAGATGCTGCAATGATATTTCTAATATCTCTAATAGCTTTCGAGAAAATGAGGAGGAAAATCATGTTTTTATATAAATATTAAGTTTCATTTTACTGCGTAATTATTAGTCATAGAAAAAATATTCATAATGAGAGTTGTACAGTTTAATTAGGTATATCAGATGCTGCAATGATATTTCCAATATCTCTAATAGCTTTCGGGAAAATGAGGAGGAAAGTCATGTTTTTATATAAATATTAAGTTTCATTTTACTGCGTAATTATTAGTCATAGAACAAATATTCATAATTTCAGTTCTACAGTTTAATTTGGTATATCAGATGCTGCAATGATATTTCCAATATCTCTAATAGATTTCGAGAAAATGAGGAGGAAATTCATTTTTTATATAAATATTAAGTTTCATTTTACTGCGTAATTATTAGTCATAGAACAAATATTAATAATGACAGTTGTACAGTTTAATTAGGTGTATCAGATGCTGCAATGATATTTCCAATATCTCTAATAGCTTTCGAGGAAATGAGGAGAAAAGTTATGTTTATATAAAAATATTAAGTTTCATTTTACTGAGTAATTATTAGTCATAGAACAAATATTCATAATGAGGGTTGTAAAGTTTAATTAGGTGTATCAGAACCTGCAATGATATTTCCAATATCTCTAATAGCTTTCGAGAAAATGAGGAGGAAAGTCATGTTTTTATATAAATATTAAGTTTCATTTTACTGCGTAATTATTAGCCATAGAACAAATATTCATAATATCAGTTGTACAGTTTAATTAGGTGTATCAGATGCTGCAATGATATTTCCAATATTTCTAATAGCTTTCGAGAAAATGAGGAGGAAAGTCATATTTTTAAATAAATATTAAGTTTAATTTTACTGCGTAATTATTAGTCATAGAACAAATATTCATAATATCAGTTGTACAGTTTAATTAGGTGTATCAGAACCTGCAATGATATTTCCAATATCTCTAATAGCTTTCGAGAAAATGAGGAGGAAAGTCATGTTTTTATATAAATATTAAGTTTCATTTTACTGCGTAATTATTAGCCATAGAACAAATATTCATGAATATATGTTCTATGGCTAATACATACGCAGTAAAATGAAACTAATAATTTATATATAAAACATGACATTTCCCTCTCATTTCTCGAAAGCTATAGAGATAGTGGAAATATCATTGCAGGTTCTGATACACCTAATTAAACTGTACAACTGATATATGAATATTTGTCTAGGACTAATAATTGACGCAGTAAAATAAACTGTAATATTTATTACAAAAATATGCCTTTCTCCTCCATTTTCTCGAAAGCTATTAGAAATATTGGAAATATCATTGCAGCATCTGATACACCTAATAAACTGTCCAACGGATATTATGAATATTTGTTCCTAGGCTAATAATTACGCAGTAATGAAAAACTTAGATATTTATATAAAACATGACTTCCTCCTCATTCTCGAAAGCTATTAGAGATATTGGAATATCATTGCAGGTTCTGATACACCTAAAAACTTTACAACCTCATTATGAATATTTGTTCTCTGACTAATAATACTCCAGTAAAATGATCTAGGTGGAGCTAGTGCAAGAAAAGGTGAACAACGGGATAATATTTTGTTTATATAACCCATAACTTTTCTCCGCATTTCCTCGAAAGCTATTAGAGATATGGAAATATCATTGCAGCATACTGGATACACCTAATAAACTGTACAACGTCATATTAATATGTTCTATGACTAATAATTACGCAGTAATTAATGAAACTTAAT
>JAPQNM010001722.1:197500-204842 GCA_029783475.1 Metacarcinus magister | reverse complement strand
ATACAACTAACAATTAACTGTATAGTTAATAGTTCTTGCAAGAAAGTCAACATTCTCCATACGTTCAAAACGACTTAACATTAGCAATTGCTTGTTTTGAAGCAGCAGCACGAGGCTGTAAATATTGATGTGCATTTTATGAAGGAACAACTTTGTCTTTGTACAGCTGCATCGCCACGACCCAACAATCGAAGGAGGGAATCGTCGTCACCTGAGAGAAACTACCTTGATTGTGGTTGTTTTGTATTGTCTGTGGGAGGAACATCTCGTCAACAGAGTCAGTGGATGATATTTATTCCTGTGTCATTAGGTAAGTGTTGTAGTTTTGGTAGACTCCCTGTGTAGATAAATAGATAAAGAGGGAGAGAGAAAGTGTAGCGATAGGAGTTGGCACTGTTTTGAATACATCTTTACCCGCTCTTTTCAAACACGCATTAAAACTGATTTGTCCCTCACTGTTCACTACACCACTACCACCATCAGTTCACATGCAAATTCAACTTGTATAAGAAACTGGAACCTATTTCTTGGCTTACATTCACACCATTGCCCCCTCTTCTTCCCTAACCATCGGCCATCCATCACTTGTTCCCTCTTTTGACCTGGTTAGCAGCCACAAAGCACCACACAGCAGTGGTGATCAAAACAACACCAGAAAGGGAACTAAGTTTGGTTATGATAAATTCGTCAAAGTTGTGCTTGGCTTCGAGTGAAGAATATATGAACATGCTTATTTATTTGTGGAAACTCAAATGTTGAGGAATACTGACACACCTCGACGTGCTGCAAATAATTATCACATGTAAAGTGAGTGTCCTGGCTGCAGCAAAGCATTGATGCACCATTACGCTGGCCGCACTTTTAAAGCATCATTTTCCAATTATTCACACATTTGACTAATGATGGCGCCACGCGATAGTCTGCAGGTTAGCCGACTAATGGACCCGCTCAGCTATTAACACTATCAAAAAGTTTTTTTTTCACATTCCTTGACTTTATTTTATTTATTTACTTCTCTTTTAACTTAGCAAGTCCTATTTGTGGTATACTGAGTACTTCACTCGTTGTGCCTCGCTTCCAACACTGCTACTTCATAGATAAACTGACAAAAAAGGGATATTTCTTGTTTTACTTCCTTGCTTCACACCCACTGCAGCTGATCATGGCAGAGAGAGAGAGATAATTACATAGAAAATCAGCCACACAGACCCTAGGGTCCAAACCAGATGGTCTGTCCTTAGCCTAGAGTAAATGTTATCTAATGCAAATATGATCACAATTTAACTAGTTAACAGCAACATAGTCTAACAACCATTAGTACGGCGGGTCATATAGCCTCTATCGGAAACCTTGGAGGAGATGGTTGTCGAATTTGAATTTAAGGGAATTTATTTTGGTACACTGCATCACGGTAGGTGAGAATGTTATCATATGCACTAAAAGGAACAGAAACATTAACCAGCACCTCAGGAACGCACTATTGTATGTACAGTATACCTAAGCAACAGTTAATAACACTAAAGGATGCGTCATACGCGATTCACTCTTTCCAACTGGTGCATCGCTTCATGTCCACGTGCATGCTGCTGAGGGACACCTAAGGGACATCATGGAGCATGCAAACTCACTAAGACACGTTGCCACATTTTCCTACCTGTATAATCAATCCACCCACCATACCTGACCTTTGCACCTCATGTCACTCGTATTCCTCTCATCCTCTGCCTGCCCCGTACTACTCTCATCACCTCTACGCCTCGTCTTTCATACACCCACACCTGGTATTGCAGCCGTGCACCTCCTCCCCTTGCATTTCTTCCCCTCACTCTTGCACAGTTTCTCAACCCCTCATGGACTGCCAACAGGAAACCCGCTTTGGACCCCTACCCACGGCCTGCCTTCCTTTCCTTTCCTTCCTCGTCCCCTGCTTCGTCACACCTTACAAACAACTGAATCGCCTGAAGGGGAAATAAAACGACAACACACACATGGGACTGAAGGGAGGTTCAGAAAAGAAAAGAAAAGAAAAAAAAAAAAGAAAAAAAAACACGCACGCACACAGAATCTAAACGATCACAATGCGTCGTTACTTGAGTGAAAACAGTAATTACATTGATATTTGTAACATAACTCCGGTTCACACAACTGGTAGAATGTGTCGTTATTATTCATACAATAAATAAACATTTAATTAAACCCAATACCAGACGCGAGAATGGGTTTGGGAAAAAAAAAAATATAGAAAGTTTTCACGGACGAAAATTGCAAACCGATGTTATGCCGAAATGACGCCCGAAATACATGATCAAATGGTGTTATCGAATGCATTAAAAACGCAATATACCTTTCAAAATGTATGAGGGGTAGAAAGTGAGGGGGACTAGCGAGGGAATGAGGAATGGTGCAGCGGTGGTAAAGGGGGGAAGAGGGGAGTGTCTAAAGGAATAAATAGAACAATTATTACCCTCATTTTTTCCCCTCTATCTTCCTGTTCCGTTCACCTTACGAAAATTATAACTTGATTTATTATTGATCATCTCATCTCTGCCTATAGTTTATTAATTCCTCACGTTACCGGTAGCTTTTTTCCTCCTCCTCCGCCTCCGCCTCCTCCTCCTCCTCCTCCTCATAACTTAGCGTCAGCCAGCCACCATTCCTCCCTCCCCACCACCCCAATCCAGCCCACAGGTGAAGACGCATCGCCCCGTAAATCAGTCTCCGGCGTCTGTGTTCTGTGAAATTTCGCTCTATAAATCCACCTTTTCACGGCGTCAAATTCCCACCTCATCACCCCATAATTCCGTTTCCTTCACGCCTCACCAGTGCTGCAAAGGCTTATTCCATGATACTGAGCCACCAAATTGAATTATTATTATTATTATTTTTTGTAATGCTTATGTAAAATCACACATCTACAATTATCTACAAGTTTGTATAGACGTATATATGCTACTATTTTTTTTTATTTATATATTTTTCTCTTCTTTTTTTTTAATGTGTTGGCTTCACGTTAACATATATATACCTTCCTTTTTTTTCACTCACACACACACACACGTAAACTCACCAGCTAGATGAAACCACCACTACCACCACCACCACCACCTCTTTCAACACCACAATCAGTGTATCACCACCACCATTACAGATCAACAAGCCATAGCAATTTAGAAAGTGTCGCCAGGGAGCTTAAAGGGTGACGGAGGGTGGAAGAGGCAGGTGGCGGGAGCAGGTGCAAGAGGGAGAGGTGTAAAGAAAGGGGGGAGGTGAGAGAAGTGAGGGGAGGGAATGGAAAAAGAAGCGTCATAAGGATTAAGGCTGAGGGGAAGACGAGGGTAAGGGAGGGGATGGAGTTCTCGAAAAGGGGAGAGGAGGAAAGGAAGGCAACGAAGGAGGGGAACAGGACAGGAGTGAGGGAGAGAGGGATGAAGGAAAATGAAGGAAAGGGGTGAGGGGAAAGAATAAGACAGGAGGGAGGGAGAGGGGGATGCACCTCTTGACTTGTTATTATTGCCTTGATACAAAAATGGATAAGTCACTGCCCACGTTATACACACACACACACACACACACACACACACACACACACACACACACACACACACACACACACACAGTAAGCTCGTGAATTCATGAATTATTATCTGGGAAAAAATTATCATGAAAACAAATAAAAATATGCATTCTTAACCAGCTTTCTCTCTCTCTCTCTCTCTCTCTCTCTCTCTCTCTCTCTCTCTCTCTCTCTCTCTCTCTCTCTCTCTCTCTCTCTCTCTCTCTCTCTCTCTCTCTCTCTCTCTCTCTCTCTCTCCCAACCCGCTTAATTCCATAATTCCAATAATCAATGATCCACTAATATACAACTACAATGAAAAAATAATACAATAATCATACTTAGCTGTAGCAACCTTCCAACCCCAATACAACCGACACTAACCCTTCCTAAATAACTAGAACCCCAACCTTCCCACCCACACTCCGTCCCCGCCCCCGCACTGCCTATAACGCTAAACGACTTAGTAGGAAGGAGGAAGCGGAGAAGGTAAGACCGTAAGAGGATGAAGGTGGGAGAGGGAGGGGCTTAGAAGACGACTAAGACGAAAGAATGGGAAGGGGATCAGTAGGAGGATGAGAAGGAAGGGTTAAAGAAGGATTGTAGGGTAAGATGAAGCGTGTCATGAGGTAGGTAATGCAGGAAAATGTGGTGAGAAGTATGTGAGGCTTTAAGGGGACGAGGAAAGGAGGAACAGGAGAGTGGAAAGGAATGGTACGTAGTTGTAGAAAGATATACGGAGGAGGAGAGATGGATGAGGAGCCTGAAATATTAAGTCTAAAGGCGCCATTAAACGGATAAGAATTTCCTTCCACACTTAAAGAGGAAAAACACGTTGGTGATCGGGCAAGAGTCGACGAGAAGCTATATGGCGAGAATTTCCCTCGGCAAGACATAGGAAATAAACGACGTACATTCACCAAGCGCAGGGAGGCTGTAAGTATGCCTCAAATCTAACCCAACGCCTTAAAACAGCAGGAAAATAGACAATCGAAGTTATATCTATACAACATACCACCGACTAGTGTTTGTTGATGAGCTTGATTAAACTTATTGATAATTTTATTGCATCCATACACAATTCTACCAAAAAAACAAGTAAATAGTAAGTAATGGAAGAAAGAAATATTCCAATTATAGAAACTAATGAGTGCTAAGCAAACTACGAGGCACTTAGGTATACACAGTGTGAGAAAATAACGTTCCTTCAAGCTAATAGATACTTTACACGTTATCCATCCCTGTCGAAGGAAGTTTATAAAGGAATCTAACATCACCATTCCACACATGTCCCGAGGAAATTTTTTAGTGCAAGTTTGAATGAGGTTCGAAGGGAAATACAGCATACATGACTGACAGACCCTTGAGACGCCATCCTTCCCATTCAAAACAAAGAAAACGAATCATTAAAACCAGTTAATAAATTGTCGATCATCCTCGGTAGAATGACAACGAATACTAAAAAAAAAAAATGTATACGACCTGGCACGGAAGTAAGAAATCAACACATGCTTGCTTACTTAAATTCTTTGCTTCTTCTGGTCGTGTATCTCGCGTGTCTTAATAGTTTAGATCAATGACAAGGAATCTTTCAGTACTGTATCTCAGAGTTACACGTTAGTTCTCTAAAGACTCTAAATACGCACTGTACATACATACATACAAGTCTATCTGAAGACCTTGATTCCGTAGACTGTGTTTCAGCTCAACGCATCCACACCGCTTCAAAACACACACACACGAGAAAGGCAGCAGCACATCCAAACACACGTCCGTCTAGCCTCTACCTCTCGAATAGTGAACAAAACAAGTGCATGATCAAGAACCAAACAACTCGATGACCAAGGAAACAAAGACCAGATTGATGCAGGAAGAGGTACGTGTGTGTGTGTGTGTGTGTGTGTGGCTCAAGTCAAATTTACACTATTAATGTCACAACAAAACAGAACAGACAGACAGACAACACTGAACAACAGACAAATACACAAAAGAGACAGGGACAGGAAGAGGAGAACGAAAACATGCAATCAACAGAGAAAGGTAGATAGATGTGTATACAGAGGAAAGAATAGTGTGTTTGACTTTGTTGTTGACGGCACACTTTAGGTTCCTCCACACACACACACACACACACACACACTGAAAAGCGCTTGCAAAGACTAATTGGTTTAAGATAATGGTAGCTTTTGGAGAGAGAGAGAGAGAGAGAGAGAGCGTATCACACCACCACCTCCACCTCTACCTTTACGTCCTCACAACTGTAATAACTTCGGTAATATGTAACGAATTGGATCCATTTTGCAAGAAGTATTCCATAAACACTGTAATATTATGGTGGAAGAACGGAGACATGGCTTCCACCTCCTTCCCTTCCTTCCTTCCTTCCTTCTTTTTTCCTTCCTTCCTTCCTTCCTTCCCTCCTTCCTTCTTCCTTCCTTCACCACAACAAACATTACTAACACGCTGCTCTCATCACTACTACTAATGATAATAATAATAATACACAGTCATCACTATCACCACCACCACCACCACCTTCGTTAGGATCATCACCAATAGGGATTAGAAGAAAAAAAAAGTGGTGAATATGATCCCGGTGAGGTTGGTGATAATTGCCCTCAAATTACTGATATCATATCACACACACACACACACACACACAGAATTGAGTCCAAAATTAATTCCCTCATTACTTAAAGAACATTATGCCCTATTGCTTCTCTCTAAGTACTGTTTTTTTTTCTTTTTCCATAAACACAATTGGAAGCTCTTGATCGACAACGTTTATTTTTTATTTATTTTTTTTTCTAGGCGGAAGGGAAGGTAATTATTGCTGATTAGTTCGTTTTTTTTTCTGCTTTCTGTCTTTTTTTTTTTTTGGTTATGCATTCCTGACGCTAATTGGTACGTACGCTTTTGGTTTTTTTCGTCTGCTATTGCATGGTAACGATAACTTTTTTGATGTTTGAATGCATGGATGTTCTTTGAAGCCTGATGAAAAAACCTCTGAATTATCTGAACTATGAAGTCAAATTGATGTTGATATTTATGTATGTAGGTAGCTACGTATGTATGTATGTATGTGTGTGTGTGTGTGTGTGGAGGGGAGGTGTGCATGGTGATAGAAAGCAAACAGGAAAGGTATGGACTATAAAAAAAAAGGGGGGGGGGATGGAGGGAGAGGATCAAGGGTGTTGAGGAGAGAGGGGGAAGGAAGGAGGAAGGTATTACCACAACAAGGGAGGGAGGAAGGCAGGGAGGGAGGGAGGAAGGAGACAGAGACAAAGCCAAGTGGAGGAAAATTATTACATGTCCCGCAGCGTGTGTGTGTGTGTGTGTGTAGGGGGGAGGGGGAGGGACGAAGGACCGACTGATGCACGCAAAAAAGACAAAAATACAATCATCATAATTCAATGATTTCATAGGAACCCAAGATTATTTCCTCCCCGCCACCCTCCACCCACACAACACAACCCATACCCTCCCCATACCCCCATTTCCCCCCCCCCTTTGTCTCCCTTCCCTTCCCTACTGTTCCATCCCATTCCCCTCCCGGTAGGTCTCACATTAATCACATTTGTCCCCGGCTAAACGCTCCACTCGTTTCATTAAAATTGAACCAGATTTAATCCGCGAAAGAAACCATTCATGACGAGCAATAAGTCAGGCGAAGAGGAGAGGCGGAGGCGGCGGCGCGACGAAGAGGAGGAGGAGGAGGAAGAGGAACGAGGAGACGAAGGAGGAGGAGGAGGAAAGAAAGAAACAAGGAAACAGAAAGGGGTAGTGAGG
>JAPQNM010001722.1:167500-192500 GCA_029783475.1 Metacarcinus magister | reverse complement strand
TGTAAAGAGATATATTTGTATTAAAAAGTGTTTTACTGCCGCCCTATAAAAAAAAAAAGTATGTATATTAGCATAGAAAATGGTTGAGCAATTTAGTTCAGGTGATGTTTTGATACTCGTTCTTGCAGTAAATTAACGTGTGGCACCGCACCTACACTGTTCATCCAGGATCTTAAGCTGCCAATAACGTGACTTTTCGTATTCAAACTAATAATAAAACAAATACAAGAACGTACTGGAGACTGATAAAAATAAATAAATATATATATCGAAAGAGATGTGTACTTGCACTCTATCATATTTTACTGGATGGACGAACAGACCCAACAACTCCTGCAACTCGAAACATCCTGACTTGAATTCTATTTCACGATCTGTCTCACTCCACCGACAGAACACTGCATCAAAAAATAAATAAATAGAATGAATATAAATAAATAAATAAACAGCCGCCACACAATGATATCAAAACTGCACACTTGCTATTAAAACCAGTCAAATTTAATTAACTTGTACAACATTTGGTACATTGCAAAACTGACATCTGACGAATAACACTTTTTCCTTCCACTACCTACCTACCTGCCTGCCTGCCTGCCCCTCCCTACCCCCTCCTCCCCTCTCCCCTTTCCCTCCTCTCTACCCTCACCTCACCTCTTCTACAGTAAAAAAACGCGGTAATATGTCACTCTCAAGTCAGTCTTCCTGAGAACTGCAATTAAGTGTCAGAAGACATTAATTTCCTTACACAGGTGATAATCCAGACTTTCAGGTGTTTTTTCTCACCTTCGCGGAGTTTTTACTTACTGATGGTGACACATTCTGTATATTGTGATTTGTTAAGTTACTTCTACATATACCTTATGAATAACTTTTGCTATATTTGATTCTGTGATATTTTTATTTATTTATTATATTTTTCCCCCTTTACCAATTACGGCCGAGGCAAGATATAATAAAGGGATGTTATGCTTTGTTTCATTTCGTTAAAAGAAAAATTCACCTGACGCTGGCTTTATATTACATACACTGGCCCAGCACAAAGAGAAAAAAAAATAAATAAATAAAAAATAAAAAATTGTGAGCGAAAAAAAATATAGATAGAGACACAGCTTGTTATATTGACCTGTTGCCTTGCTGGGAAACATATCACAGAGTCACGAAATGAAAGTCACAGATCACAACGAATGGAAAGTGACGTGACGCTCGAATACAGACGCGGCGAGGCTCAACGGCGCCCTAAAAACTGGCACTCTAAATTCACTGGCACTGGCACTGACCTACACTCACACTCCTGAATTATACATGCAAGTTAAAAAAAAAAAAATGACATCCATACAACTTCATCTACAACTTCGGGACTCAAATCACGAAATACTACCACCTCACTAGCCCTAAAACAACTGTTAGACACACACACACACACACACACACACACACACACACACACACACACACACACACACACACACACACATACGCGGGACTAAATCAACACAGTCTACATTTGTATGGATGACATGCAAGAGGTTTATGCTGGGCACTAACTCTGAGGTGTCCGAGATGACATGACTCGTGTGCAAAACTCCTCCTCCTTCTCCTCCTTCTCCTCCTCCTTCTCCTCCTTCTCCTCCTCCTCCTCCTCCTCCTCCTCCTCCTCCTCCTCCTTACCATGGCTTTGTGATTTGACTTGGAGATCCGAAGGCTGGTTTTCTGGGAGAGTTGTTGCCGTGACTCTCTATGTGTGTGTCTCCAGCGAGGGTGTTGTGTTGTGTGGCGGTGACGAGGAGAGGGTGTGATGGGTAGCTTCCTGCCGGGATGGTGACAGCGTTATGATGTTTTGCCAAGGTGGAGGGTTTGCTGAGGGGATAAAAACAAGGTGTGAGGTAATTCAGTCTCGGGAAACCATACACACACACACACACACACACACACACACACACACACACACACACATACGCGTGTCCCTGCTGCCTCCTGCTGTTTTATTCATGTCATTTTTTACGCAGGACGGACGGACCAGCGTATGTATGTATGTATGTATGTATGTAATTCGTTATATTTTTACTGTTCACATTATCCTGGCGAGGCTGTTTCATTTGACGTGGCTGAGGGAGGAGGAGGAGGAGGAGGAGGAGATAAGCAAAAGTCGAGGAAGACGGAATAACAGCATGAAGAAGGAACAAAAAATGAAACAGAAATACGAAAAGAAAATCAGAATAGGGATGTAATGAGGTTAAAAGTTTATCGAAGCGTTGAAAGTGGCGGCATATTAGCGTATTGATGTGATGGTGGTGGTGGTGGTGGTGGTGGTGGTGGTGGTGGTGATGACGGCCCCCTCCCTGGCTAATGACACCTGTTAATTGCGGAGTCTCTATCTGCGTGAGTGGGTCGCCTCGAGGTATGTCTGATGCCCAGTGAACCGTCGTGACGCGGCTGCACTTATTCAGGGCCTCGGGCGGGGTTATTTACGGGTTCCGGCGGGGTTTTCAGGGTTGAGGTGCTTGGTGATGGAGGGTGGCAGGCTTTCTCAGTGTTGGGGAAGTTTTGAGGGAGCGGTGAGGTTTTTCAGATCAAGGAGGGTTAGGTGGGTACATACTAAGGGGGAGGACGGTATAGTCTTATTAGTTTTTTTTCGCCTAGGGTTTTATTTTATAGCAAGTGAGCTGAGGGTTCACTAGTTACAAGTTGCTGGACTCACAATCACTATAGTCATTACAATTACAGAGAGAACTTAAAGCAGATATACGTACACCAATTTTTGGGTCCAGGTATACCACACACCTCTTGTCCAAGCAACTGCACGCTCATCAGGAAAAATTTAGCATCCTGAGCGGGGCACGAACCTTGGCTTGACAAGTGACAGGCAAGGACGTTAATGCTGAACTTGCGAGTGGTGTGTATGTGTGTGTGTGTGTGCGTGTGTGCGTGTGTGTGTGTGTGTGCGTGTGTGCGTGTGTGTGTGTGTAGGGCTCGTTGTCTCTGCGGCTGACGCATATCTGCCTAACTTTTTGTCTGCCTGTCTGTTTTGCTTGTGTAATTTTGGTTCATTGGGTAGCTGACTGTGTAGACTGTAGTGTGTGTGTGTGTGTGTGTGTGTGTGTGCATGTATGTGTGTGGAGAATTGTTGCTGTGTATCTTGGCTGGTTGGCTGGTTGGTTGGTTGGCTGGTTGGTTGTTTACTTGTCAAGGCATTACGCTTGCAAATCCATCCGCCTGGCTTTGTCCTCTTTGTGTTTGCCTGTGTTTCTGTTTCGCTGATTGTGAGGATGAATGACTGACATGAACATACTATTTTTGTTTTTCCCTGCCTGCCTACCTGCCTGCTTGCCTACCTGCCTGCCTGCCTGCTTGCTTGCCTGCCTGCCTGGTTACGGTCTTTATGGGTATGCAATATGCGTAGAGTTTATTTTCTCGTCCTAGTTATGCCGACGGTCAACACTGGCGGCAACTCAGCGGCAGTGTAGCCAAATCCGCGAACATCCGACGTCTCTGTTGCATCGGGAGAAACGGTGCATGACAGTGTTGCCAGAAAGGGCCGCGGGAAGATAAGTCTGCCTCGAGGAAGGTTTAATTAATAACTTTATTACCTCAAGCGACGATATATTGCGCCGCGGTAAAAGGGATTACGTTTCCAGCTAACGCACGAGGCAGTTTCCCACCACAAGCTAATGCGGAGGTTGTGTTGAGGAACGTCTGGCGTGTGTGCGTGTGCGTGTGCGTGTGTGTGTGTGTGTGTGGGTGAAGTATGTGGTGGTAATGGTATTGAGTTTAATGGTGACAGGTGGTGATAGGCAGTGATTGGAGTGGTGATGGATGGGTGAGGGTTATAGTGACGATAGTTGGTGATGGAAATGGTAATAGAAAGGTGATGATAACACACGCACACAAAAATAGCAATTTGAACTCATCTACATCACCACCACCACCACCACCACCACCACCACCACCACCACCACCACCACCACCACCTCGCTTCTGCTGACTGGTCTGTACCCCGCCCTCTCCCCTCCTCTCCACACTCAAAAAGAATATATTGGCCTACATTTTCTCTTTCTTTTTCTCATTCCTCCAGCAACTCAACCCCACCCATCCCTCAGCCATGATTTCACTCACAATACATCATTATGTGTGTGTGTGTGTGTGTGTGTGTGTGTGTGTGTGTGTGTGTGTGTGTGTACTACTACTTTTGCTACTACTACTACTTCAACAAGACCTGTCACTACCACCACCACCATTCTTAAATTCCTTAAGACTATTTTTGGAAGGAAAGATGAAAGGAATTCCAATGTGATATTCGTTTCTAGTTCCGTTTGTTCAAAGTAACGCGCGATCACCCCACAAAGCGGCCTCCCTTACACCCTCAACACCCTCAACACCCTCCCCCGCCAAGGGTGAGCCGCGCATCCATCACACACCATAATACTGAGGCTCATCCCTGCGCTGCCTCTAAATACTACACTGCAATATATTTCTCGAGTAATGATGAAATATGGTTAATCCCAAACTGTGTAACCAGCTCTGTCGTACCTATTGACATTAGTTTATTTAACATGCATATGTCGTTCCGTTGGGGCTCAAATGGAAACGAATTAACATTATCCATAAAAATAATTGATTGACATTTCCAATTCTGTCAGTTTGGTTGCCGATACTCGCCAGACCGAACAACAGCGAGGTAGTGTTGCTAGTAATGTACTGGTACTATGCAAAGGTACTGTGTCTGACGTGTCTCGAGTCGCGGGGATGTGAAGGAGGAAGACGACGATGAGGATAGAGAGAGGAAGAGGAAGAGGAGGAGAATTAAAGATGGAAAGAATAAGAGAAGCCAGGGAAAACGAATAAAACGAAAGGATAAAGGGGGAGAAGGACTGAGAAAAGTGAGAGGATAAAGAAAAATAAAGGAAAAGGAAAACTTAAAGAAGATAAAAGTGAGAGGAAGAAGAGAATGAAAGGACGTGGAAAGGAAAGCTAGATAGGATGAGGAAGATGTGAGTCACACGTCCTAACAGCTGTGTGTGTGTGTGTGTGTAAATGTTTCGTTAATAGTAGTGAAAAATCAATACATACATGAGTGTCCTGATCTGTCTAATGTGTCCACCAGATGTTGTGTTTGGTAGCGTGACGGCGCGAGGCAAGGCAGGGCAGGGCAGGACAGGACCAAGGACCACACCAAAGCCAAGCAACGCAGTGTTTTCCGCAAGACTGATGCGCGGCTCCGAGGGACAGACTGTAACGATGGAGCAATTCAGACAAATGGAAGTTTTTGTTCCTTTGCTGAAAGAAAGAGACGAGATGCTGTTAATGTAATGGCTTCGAGACACCCTCTTGTATCAGTGGTCTGAGCGATGCTTCACGAGTGTACTTAAGTGTCCGCGCACACTCGGAACACGTCCCGCGGGGCTGCCGAGTGTCTGCTGCGTTACTCCGCCTTGCAATGACTTAATGGTGTTTCTTTATTTAACATACAGTTGTGAAGCCTTACACTCCTCGGAATATTCCCATTAATTAATTAAAAGAAAAATTGAGTTGTATTGATATGTCAGCAGCCAGCGACTCAGAGGCATACACGAACTTTGTAGCACAGCAGTATATATACATACACGCATCACAGGATATGTACTCCAACACCAATTGTTCACGCGGATCCACAACGTTGTAAATCCTCTCTTTGCGGTTTAATCCTTTAAAGTATCACGTCATTATTTTTAGGATTTAACCAAACAAATCGAGTGTTTGTCCGAAACGTGAACACACTTGAAACGAAACAACTTGAAACGAAACAACTACTAGAAAAATGGATGCGCTTAGTGGTAGTAGTAGTAGTAGTAATATATTTAATTTCTAATACATCAAGATTGACTAGGCGAGGGCAGAGTTTACACGGAAGCACACCTGACAACACCGAGGCAACAATCGTTTGAATACATTAGTGCCGAACCGTCGAGCCTCACGACCACTCAGTGTTACGTCAACATAATAATATAACATTCCTGCTTCCCAACACAGTTCATACAAGTAACGTTACAGGTTAACTTGAAGGAAGAACGTTGTTATAATAAAATACATAGTACACTAAAATAAATGACTTGACTAATATTAAAAGATGGAAAACTAATAATGAAAAACTTTAAAGAACATTCATGAAAACCATTGGACCATATTTCCATATAATCACTTGTGGGTTCCCTACTTCCCTGCATTTCAAGGGTCTGTCTCTTCACCCTCGCGTTGTGTGCGGTGATTAAATCCAAGTGATAATACTCACGTTTTGGGGAAGGAATGAGTTAAGAAACACATTACATACACTGGAGACGAAACACATTAACAAGATAAAATGGAAGGATGGATTCCTTCCTTCCTCCCCTGTCATTTTAATCTCTCTCCCTCTCCCTCTCCCTCTTCCCCCCTCCCCTCTCTCTCTCTCTCTCTCTCTCTCTCTCTCTCTCTCTCTCTCTCTCTCTCTCTCTCTCTCTCTCTCTCTCTCTCTCTCTCTCTCTCTCTCCACATTTAGTGGATATTCATGCACTTCGTAATTGCATTTCGTTTTATTTATCTACGATGATTATTGTTTCGTTTTCACGGTTTATAAACCTATGCATAGTGTACCTTAATAATACCTTAAATGAATCTCAATAATCGTAATGTTATCATTAGTGAAGAAAAAAAATAGGAGAACCGTACTGGATAGAATATAATAAAAAGATACTGTACATATATTGGACAGAGTGGTTTGAGGCTTCATAACTTGACGGTCTTTGAGCAAGTGTTGCCTCGTTATTACACTTGTTAAGAGTACGTGACCCTTCCTTCCCTTGGTGGGTTTGACTGTGTAAGGTTGTACACAAAGCTGATGTTAAAACTAAAAATAACTTGTTTTTCAAGGTGTGGGCGTAGAGTAAGGCTGGGATGGACTTAAGTAGGTATGACGATGTGTTTGGGCAGACAGGCGTGTCATCACCTGTAACTTCTCTGAGGACAATAACCTTTCCTTACGTCTTAGTGCCATCTTACAACGCTAAGATTATGTTCCTTAAAGATCATTTCCATAACAGTAACGATCTTATTTCATCCCTTCTCTTTCTACTCCATTACCCTCCCTCCCTCGCCTCCTGCCTTCAGTCATTAGTGAAGCTTCGGAGCAACGAGTCGGCACTTATGGGTTCATGACTGGTGGGGGAGGGAGGAGCACCTGCCTCCCTGAGTGTTCTGAGCTGCAAGGTTCCCACATTCCTTCAGTGGTCTGGCTAGAGAGCCTCCACCCACAGGCGCTGCAACACTAAAGAGGAATTATACCAATAAATAACGAGGCGCCAATTCATTATCAGCTTAAGCGAAGGGCGGAGGGGGTGGAGGGGGTATTAGTGCTGCCTGAGGAGCTACAAACCTCTTCAACTCTTGCCAAGGACACCACCACCACCACCACCACCACCACCACCACTACCACTACCACCAGCTTAACATCATACCTTCATATTAACGGTGTTCATCCATTGCAAGTTATAATGTTCATGAGGAAGGTTTCCCTTATCTTACGGTCGTATCTTGTCCTACAAACATACTGAAGGAGACAAGATGAAGTGTTGATATTGTTTGATACCACACGACCCACCCGCCCTTCACGCCCTCCCTCCACCCCTCCGCACCCCTCCACCCACCCTGCACCCCTCCCTCCACCCACCCTTCACACCACCACTCATCTATGAAAAATAACCGAAAATACGCGTACACAAATATTAGCTTATTTTATTTATTTATTTATTTATTTTATTAATGTTTTCTATGGTTTCTAAAATTTATATACGAGTAACTGTCAAACCAACTGAACTGATACTCATTCAAACGTATTTAGTTTTGACATTGAGTGACTGATTGACTTAATGAACGAGACTGATTGATTATAATGACCTACTGACTGACTGACTGATTGACTGATTGATTGTAATTACCTACTGACTGACTGACTGATTGACTGACTGACGGACTCACTTGATGACTAACCGCCCGGCTGACTCAATGAATAACGGGCATTACGTCGGAGTTAATGAATTCCTTCCTAAATTATGGCGGCGGACAGCTAAAAAAAAGGAAAAAAAAGTAAAAAAAGTAAAAATCGTATTATGGGAAAAGTTACTGGGGCGGGGCGTGGTAGGATGGGGGTGGGTGTGGAGGGGTGGAGTGACGTGAACTGAGAAGGGTTAAGTGTGGGGGGGAGGGGGAGAGGGAGGAAGGTAGGAGATGTAGCCAAGGAAGTCTAACAGGAATGAAACTGACAAATGTCCAAGGTTCGTTTTCCTCCTGTCAAGTTTCCAGGAGAACGAGAACAAGCTTATTGTTTCCTCGCTTTTCCATTCTTCTTTCCTCCTCCATTCCTCGCTCCTATTTCCTCTTCTTTCCTTACATCCTTCACCTTCCACTTTTGTTTCTCTTACTCTCTTCCTTCGTCTTTTTACCTCTTTCTCACGTCATTTTGTCAATTGTCTTCCTTTCTTTCTTTCTTTGATATCTTTCTTCCTCTTCCAGCAATCATCTTTCCTCGCTCTCTTATCCCCTACTTCCACCTTCCTTCCTTTCTTTCTTCTCCTGTCCTCCCTCCCTTCCTCCCTCCCTTCACCCTGCCCCCTGTATCTCCCTTCCAGACTTGACACAATCTTCTTGAGTGACGTTCTCGTGTCATACTTATATCGCTTTCTGTCCGTGTTTGCAGAAGCGCTCAAAGAGAATGTTTGCTTAGAAAATAGAGGCAAGGTATTTTTACTGCTTCTCCTTCTCTGTTATCCCTTTTTTTCCCCTTCCCAGTAACACCTTCGAAGATAAATGAGACACGTGTTTGGCGTCTTATTTCCCCAGTCAGCCTGTCAGCAAGCAAAGTAACCGGGAAACCCATCTGTCAGCTCGTCAGTGGCACCTTTAGCTAGCCAGTCAGCCAATCAGTCAATTAGTCAGTCAGTCACCGTCTTTGCCAGCCAGTCACCACTCAATCATACAGTTAGTCAGTTAATAATCTAATCTGACAACAAGCCAACAAAAGCGTCAGTCAGCTAGTCATCCTGTCAGCCATATCTTTTTGTTAGACATAAAGCAAATCAGTCATCCAATCTGTCATCCCAATCAGTCACCAGCATTCAGCACGATCACAGGTCATCCAGTTGAGCACTCAGTCAATGAGGTGGCATTCCAGGCACTACTACACCACCACCACCACCACCACCACCACCACCACCACCACCACCACCATCACTCTTACCAGACGATGCACTCTTGAAAATCATCCTTGCCATACTTAGTTTTCTCTCTCTCTCTCTCTCTCTCTCTCTCTCTCTCTCTCTCTCTCTCTCTCTCTCTCTCTCTCTCTCTCTCTCTCTCTCTCTCTCATGTAGGTAGTTGTAATTCTTTTGTTTCTCGTTTTTCATTCCGTTCACCGACTGTTTGGGAAGCATCAAGCCGGGATCATTGTGGTCGAGTGTTTTAATATTCTTTTGGTATATCCAGGTAATAATCTCTCTCTCTCTCTCTCTCTCTCTCTCTCTCTCTCTCTCTCTCTCTCTCTCTCTCTCTCTCTCTCTCTCTCTCTCTCTCTCTCTCTCTCTCTGATGGGTCGCCGTTTACTGAGGTGCGGCTTGACGCGTCGCCTTGGAAACTTGATGGCGCAATAAAATCGGAGAAAAAGACCATGAAAAGGGCGACGAGAACCACTACATCGGGTGGGAAGGAGTGGGAGGAGTGGCGCCAGGTGAGAGGGACGGCACTTCATCCCTCTCCACCACCCACCCTACCCCGTCACCAGCATCCTACAGCTTCCCTCTTCACCACCTCTCTCCACACCACGTCATTCTTAGAACTCTTCTCCCACTCTTGTGCGTCTCCCTCAGCGGCCTCCAAGCACTCAGCTCACCCAGTTTTACTCTCACGTTTTCTTTATATCCTTTTTTTCCTCTCTCTCCTCTTTACTGTCAACCCCTCGTCTCTCTCCCTCTCCCTCTCTCTCTCTCTCTCTCTCTCTCTCTCTCTCTCTCTCTCTCTCTCTCTCTCTCTCTCATATCATTATCTCTACTTCCTCGTGTGGAAATGTAACATCCACCATTTGTAATCCCGAAGTGTGCTATTGTTAGGTTTCTCACAAGAGGCTCCGTTGGAAAGGCGGAGAAGGTTATGCCAGGAATCACATTGTATAGCTGAGGCGTCACCTACATAGATCAATGGGCGGAAAGGTGCGCTGCCGAGGTAATTGGAAACACACCCAAGAATGAACGAGCCTCAACCTATATGTAAGCGGCGGTAACTCAAGTCTGTCTGATTTACGATCGTGAGTTAACAAAAGGTGTATATTTAGTTATTTTCTGTGTTGTTGTTGTTGTTATTGTTTGTGTTGTTGTTGCGTGCGTTGCCTACGAGAGTCACGCGAGGATGCCGAGTTCTTGAAAGGCTTCGATAATCACGATCAAGCTGTTTTTCCTTGAACAGAGTAACGGTCGTTGCGCTCCTCTTGGCAGTCTGATGGCGCTCAAAGGGGTTGTTGTTCGCTTGTTTCCTTTCATGTTCCGTTTTTTTCGTCGTCGTCGTCGTTGTTGTTGTTGTTGTTGTTGTTGTTGTGTCGTTTTGTCGCGTCTCCGTGGCTCGCCTGTCGTGTTGTGATGGCCGGGACACAATTTTAAAAGATCCAATTTGTCGAGTTCTAGCGAGGCCGCCGCCCCAGCGATTTTTCAAAGAAACAGGAGCAAAAATATACAACCAAAGATTTTTTTCAACATTTTTTTCTTCCGGCCATCAGTTCCACAGGAGCCCACTGCCCTTGTCTACTGTGTGTGTGCGTATCTCCGTCCGTCCGTGTGTGTGTGTGTGTGTGTGTGTGTGTGTGTGTGTGTGTGTGTGTGTGTGTGTGTGTGTGTGTGTGTGTGAACATGGTAGGACCCGCTGCTAGGGTCTCACCAAGGCGTGTACTCATAAATATTTCCTTCTCCACGGAGAGAAGTAAACTCGTACCGGACTCGACCCGCGTCTTGACCTGTCAGGTACAGTCTGGTGCCGCACCTTCCCCTCCGCCGAGGCAACAGAGTGACTGTCAACACTCCAACAACTTAATATTGGTGTGTTTTTTGGGGGGTTTGCAGTAACCAGACTTGCTAGTTTAGTGTTTTTGAAAGACTTAATAGAACGATATGAAAGCTGCCACCACTAGGAGGAGGAGGAGGAGGAGGAGGAGGAGGAGGAGGAGGAGGAGGAGGAGGAGGAGGAGGAGGAGGAGGAGGAGGAGAGCCTGACCCCGTCAAGGTCTGAATGGAGGAGGAAATTCTTGTTTCACTGCCTCGTGTTTTTACTTTCCAGGGACGTGAAATCCCAAGCGGCGCCACAAAGTTACTCGAATATGATGTTGGCAACTTCTGCTGGAGCTGAGAAACTTGCCATTATTTCAGGCGATCGTGCCCTGCCTCTGCCAGCCTCAGGGGCGTGGGGTGGGCGACTTCACCCACCCGCCCACTGATAGTAATGACCTCAGCTCACTCCCCTGCGCACCCTCCCTCACCCTCGTTAGCACCCGCTGACCAACCCGTCCATACCATCCTTGGCTGGTCACATAAATGGTTACTACATCTTCCCACACTCCTCAGCTGTGACGTGTGTTAGGAAGGCGGGAAGGCGCCGTTCAGTGTGTGACGCGCCTGACAGTGGAGGCGCCACCACACACACTCGAACGCACTCCACCGCATGAAGGGGCGCCGTGAGGAGGCTTGGGCAATGCTGCGTTATTCATGAGGGAACGCATGTAGCACAGAGGGGCGGGCGGGTGGGCGGGCGGGCTGACTCTTCAGGCCGAGCGAGGGTCAGACGCAAACTCTGCCAACATTAATATTTCATCCCCGCACAAGGTATGAAGAAAAACATTATGCCGCCGAGAAATCTGAAGGTCGTCCGCGTCATTATAAACTTATTTGAAGAAAAATGCGTCGAGTAATCATGCACAGTCGAGGGACGTTGGTAATGGAGGCGAGGCGAGGCGAAGCGAGGCGGGCCAGCGAGGCAGCGAACCAGACTTTCCACCGCCACACCACATGAACCAAAACTCTGCAGGCTCGCTAGCTAAAACTGAAGCCAACACGTGACAGACAAGCATAAGCCTTGGAGTGAGTGGTGGAAGGAGTGTGAGGGAGGACAGACAGGGTAGAGACTAGAGAGGCACCTTTAATCCCTCCTCCCAGTACAGTAAGGTCACTCAACACCTGGATGGCCGCCGCTGAGGAGGAGAAGGTCGTGCACGCGTGTGAGTCCTAACACTATTATTTATTTTATGCTCATGTTCATACTGGACCAACGAGGAAATAAGTTTTGCTCCTGAGGGAGGAGGAGGGTGGTGGTGGCTAGCGTACCTCCTCCTCTCCTCCTCCTCCTCCTCCTCCTCCTCCTCCTCCTCCTCCTCCTCCCGCTGTGTTACTTATTCTCGCGCACAAGGTTGCGTGTTAAAAATTATTTGAGATGTAAGACGGCAGCTGCAGCCTTCCAGTGATCACCCAGCCTCTCCTCCTCCTCCTCCTCCTCCTCTCCTCTCCTCCCTCCTCCTCCTCCTCCTCTCCTCCTCCTCCTCCTCCCTCCTCCTCCTCCTCCTCCTCACCTTTTACCCTTTCTTATCAATCACCCATCACTACCTCGTCTCATGCCCTTGCCTCTCTCTCTCCACATCTCCCCCCATTCCCCCCCTTCCTCCTCTTCCCCCATACACTACAAACTACACTAACCACTCCACTTGTTCTCTCCAAACCTCTAACGCTTCTTTTACTATCTACAATAAGAGGAAAGAAAGCAGGGAGACGGAGGAGACAGAAGAATGAAAGGGAGGGAGGGAAGAAGGACAAAAGAGGGAAGGAATGAGGAGCTAAAAGAATGAAAGGGAGGGAGGGAAAGAAGAAGAGGAGGCAGACGAATGAAAAGAAGGAAGGAAGGGAGGGATAAGAAAGAAGAGGAGGGATGCGAGAGACAGAGAGGGAGGAAAAATGGAAGAGGGAAGGAAGGAGGGAAGAAGAGGAGACCGAAGAATGAAAGGGAGGGAAGGAAGGAAGGAAGGAAGGAAGGGAGGAAGAGCTACACTGCCTTCCTTCACTGTACTGTTCCTTGTAGCTGGCCATGAGTGTGCGCAGCCATTCTAATCTTACGAGCGTAAACTCAAGTGTCGTAAACTCATCATAAACTGAACCCTAATTCTTCTTCCCAGGCCGAGGGATAGAAAACGGGGAGCAGGAGGAGGAGGATAGGAGGAGGAGGGGATAGAGGGAGAGGAAGGAAGAGGTTGTTAAAGTACATACTCCTAAGTAATGGTAGTTACAATCTCTCTCTCTCTCTCTCTCTCTCTCTCTCTCTCTCTCTCTCTCTCTCTCTCTCTCTCTCTCTCTCTCTCTCTCTCTCTCTCTCTCTCTCTCTCTATCACTACTTTTTCCGTCCTTTACACACTCCCGATTCGCCATAAACTTTCTCTGCCACTTACCTTTTTTTATATATATATTTTTTTTCCATTCCATTCTTTATATCCACTTGCGGTTCTGATGGCATAGAGGGCGTGGCTAAGGAGGTCGTGGGCGTGGGCGGGAATTACACAGGCAAGGCAGCAGGGGTTGTGTAGCAGGCAGGGCAGGTGCTGGAAAAAGGAACACAAGGGTAGATAACGATGATGGACAAAGGAAGCGAAAAAAAAAGAAAGAAAGAAAAAAAAGATGAAGACGAACAAGGAATGAACAAGAAAAGACTGAAAGAGGAGAAGGAAAACACCATTAGATAAAACAGAAGAAGGGAGGGAAAGGGAGAGGAGATAAAGATGAATATAAAACAGAAGAAGGGAGAGGGGAGGAAAAAGGAAATGGAAATAAAAAAAAATAATAACAAGGGAGGTAAAATAGAACTGTAGTATATGGAGAGGATGAACAGGAAAAAGGAAAATATAAGAAGGAAACACTAAAGGTAAAATGAAAATGTCTAGGTAGGAGGAAGGGAGGAGGATGTACCGGGAATCATAAAAAAGGGAAGAGAGGAGGAGGAGGAGGAGGAAGAAGAAGAGGAAGAGGAGGAGGAGGGCAAAGTAGTAATAAGGTGAGGGTGTCAGATGGAGTCATTTCGCGCATAACAAATTTACTTTCAACATTTTCTCTAACATGTTTATATTTATGGACCTGCGTGTGTGTGTGTGTGTGTGTGTGTGTGTGTGTGTGTGTGTGTGTGTGTGTGGGTGGGTGTGTGTGCTTGGGTGGGTGTGTGTGCTTAGGTCAAACACTTTAATGAGTAATATCTAGTCGCCTACCTTGACCTCTTCCTCCTCTTCCTCTTGCTCTTCCTCTTTATTCCTCCTTTTCTACACCAAAGACGAAGTGCAAAGAGGAGGAAGATGAAAGAGAGCGAAAGAGTGTGAAAGAAAAAATAAGAAGAGAGGCGAAGGAGGAGAGAGGAAGAAAGTTAAGGGAAGAAGAAGAAAAGGAGGAGGAGGAGGAAAGAGAGAAATCGTAGGAGGATGAAGGGAATAAAGAACACAAAAAGACAAGAAAGAAAATGTAAAAGTGCAGAAGAAGAACGAAGAAGAATAAGAAGAAGAAATGTGAGGAAGGAGAATGAAAAAAAGTGGAATATGAGAACGAGATCAAGGAAGAAGAAAAAAAACGGAGAAAGAAATTGAGAAAAGAAGACGAAATACAGGAAGGAAGAAAAACAAGAAGAGAGGAATAAGAAAATCAAGGTGGAAGGAAAGAAAGGAAAGGAAAGGAAAGGAAAGGAAAGGAAAGGAAAGGAAGAGGAAGGAAAGAACAAAGAAGCAAGAGAGAGAAAAAGAAGACACCCATTATAACGTAAACAAGTCTAAAATAATGACTTAATAATTACTCATAAACGTGATATTTATGCTCACTGAAGACTTCATTAACGCGAAGTAAATTGCCGCTCCTATTATTACTATCATTATTATTATTATTATTATTATTATTATTATTATTATTATTATTGTTGAGCTCACGATTCTAATAAGCAAGGCGTTCAATGCAGTGAATTAAATGGCTACAATAACGTTAGAGTGTAATTAAACTTTTTTTTCTCTCTCTTTGAAGCAATTGTATTAAGACAGGATGTTGTTGATAATTATAATGATGATGATTATAATGATAATGATAATGATGATGATAATGAGGATGAGGAGAATTAAAAAAAGTTATTCCATGAAAGTCTATGAAATCCTCAATTGTTTCATTCGATCCATTGTTACAACACACACACACACACACACACACACACACACACACACACACACACACACACACACACACACACACACACACGTACGTTAGGTAATGAAACACACACATACATCATTACCAATACACGATTTTTCCCTTTTCTTCACCAATTAGTAAACACTTTTCCTTCTAAAGACCTAACAAGCTAGTCTGAAGTGCATTAATGTCTGACTCACGCCACTACACACACCACCTTGTTATTACCTCTAAAGACCTAACCATGCGCCCCCCATCTCCCCTTCTTTAAGTACCATTCTGCAGGCTGCCTTATATACGGTGCAAAGAATCGAGAATACCATATCATAGCGCAGAGATACCCTTGTGTGCCTATAACACAGAATACATCAACCATACCTCATGATGCGATATATGTCCACTAGATGGCTTGTATAATGACCAAACTACATCATTATTACTCCTCAGTCCTTTCATTCAATGTTACTGTAGCGGGAAGATCATGAAATACATAGGGATTCTGTAAGATGAATGACAGTGAAGTAATGCGTGTACAGTACTAAGGGAAACTAAACAGAAGTAACAAGAACCGAGTGTCAGTCAAAGGGAATGAAGAGTGAGAGGCGGCAGCAGCAGCAGCAGCAGCAGCAGCAGCAGCAGCAGCAGCAGCAGCAGCGAGGGTCGGACGGACAGGACTGAAGTTTAAGTTCTTTCATACTTCATGGAGTCAACTCACATCGCTTCCTGACCATGTTTTTTTTTTTTTATCCGCTGCCAGTCAGTGTACAGCACCCCACCACACACACACACAGTCGCGCCCCTCGAGAGTAAGCTCCCTCCTCACCTTTCTTTCTTTCTTGCTACTTTTTTTCATATATATGTTTTTCCAGGAATGGTTTGAGGGCGAGAGGAAGATAACATTTCACGGGATTTTTAACTTGCATCCCGCGAGGCCAAGATGTGCTAACGGATTTATGGGAGATTCTATTATTGATTAGTTTACTTATCTATCTATTACTTTTTTTAGGGGAAGTCCTGCTGCTGCTACTACTACTACTACAACAACTACTACTACTACAGCTACTACTACTACTACTACTACTCCTGCTGCTGCTCCTACTACTACTACTTCTAGGAGGAGGATGAATATATGTAGATGAGCTAACGTTGGAAGAGCAGGACCGAGGGAGGGAGGAAGGGTAGTAAGTGGAAAAGGAATGGGCAGAAAGGAGGGAGGGATAAATTTTATGGGTGGAGGAAGGTGTGGAGTGCTTAGGAACACTATCTCGAGGCAACAAAACTCCTTCAAATGTTTTAATTAGAGAGAGAGAGAGAGAGAGAGAGAGAGAGAGAGAGAGAGAGAGAGAGAGAGAGAGAGAGAGAGAGAGAGAGAGAGAGAGAGAGAGAGAGAGAGAGAGAGAGAGAGAGAGAAGAATAAACCAAAATATGACTACTAGACGTAACAAGAAACAGAGAGAGTTGAACTTCTGCAGTCAACGAAAGCAATAAAGATAAAGGATGAATAGGAAAGACGAGAGGGAGGGAGGATATGAAAAGGAAGAAAGGAATAAAAGAAGAAAAGAAAAAATAGCGAGAAGTACACAAATAAAAAGGACAATAAAAGAAGAAAGGCAAAGGAGACAAAAGACAAAGAAAACCATTTTACTTCCCTCCATCCCTCCAGGCTTCTGTACACCACCTTCTCTCCCTCCCCTTCCTTCCCTCCTAACACAAACACACCCACACATTTAGTCCCTTCACCCCGCCCTTCCCTTTGCACGCCTACCCTTCTGTCCACTCCCTCCTGTGTGCATACCGACCCTAATTGCCTGCCGCTACCCTCCCTCCCTCGGGATATGAATTAATACACGCTCAAGGCAGGTGCTAATACATTATTGTCTTGCCCCTAACTTACCTGGAGGAGGAGGAGTGGTGGTGGTGGTGGTGGTGGTGGTGAGGTGTACGTGTGAGGGAGGGAGATGGAAGGATTGGTGTGTGTGTGTGTGTGTGTGTGTGTTAATAATATTAGAGAAAGTGGAAGAGAGGAGAGGTGTGAAGTGAGGTGAGGGAGGCAGAGAGAGAGAGAGAGAGAGAGAGAGAGAGAGAGAGAGAGAGAGAGAGAGAGAGAGAGAGAGAGAGAGAGAGAGAGAGAGAGAGAGAGAGAGGTGGTGGTGACGGCAGCGGCTGAAATGATAGAGAGGAGAGGAAATGGGTGAGTTTGCTGCTTGAGAAGGTTGTATTTTGTTGGCCCACCTCTCACCTCCCTCCTTCCCTTCCCCTTCCTCTTTTACCTCCGTTTTTTATATACACCTAACGAAAGAAAGAGAGAGAGAGTGAGTTATAAATATTAAACAAATGTAGAAACTTGATACATTTTATTCTTTTTTACAGTCACTAAACATCCTTCCCTTCCCTCCCTTCCCTTCCCCATATTCCCCTCCCTTCCTTCCTTGAGGTCGTGTGACGCAAATATTGAGTCACCGCCGTCACACCCAACCTTACAAATCCTAAAAGAATAAACAAATACTTAAAACACACACACACACACACACACACACACACACACACACACACACACACACACACACACACAAAACATAAGAGGTATATATATATTTTTTCCTATATATAAACTGTACAAAAAAACCGCATACATACAACTTAATAACGAAATAAATCTAGTTAATAAAAAATAATTATACAACTAAACATGGCCGCTGATAGATGAGGTAAATTATAACCGAGTCGCACCGAACACTTGGTTAGTTTCGAATCCAATACAACACGAGTCTCGATTCCACACGCGCTGCTCCGTCAACCTGAACCACCCGCGAGGAAGACAAAGAGACCTTAACTATCACCATCATCATCATCATTATTATTATTGCCGATCACGTGGTACTAAAACGAGAGGAGTAAAAAAAAAAAAGTTACGAGTGAATCAAATGAACTAACAAGGAGAGTGGTTCGAAGCAGTCTCGAGGCCCGGCTGAGAGCGAGTTATTCCTAGCGGCCTTCCCTTCCCTTCCCTTCCCTACACTTGCCTTCCCTGGCCTGCGTCACGCCACTAACCTATCGTCACTTAATTTACTGTCTGGGATCGGAGTCAATGGCGCGGGTTAACGGGTAGTTCGTCACCTGATGGCACTACTCACGTGGAGGGGCGAGGGTGAGGGCGAGGGTGAGGGTGAGGGGGAAGGCAGCCTGGTGCGTCTTGAAGAGGAGCTGCTACGTGTTCTATGGAATCCGATCACGTGGGAGTCACTTGATCCTCTTAGTTACGGAAATATGGAGGTATTTTTTTAAGAAACACTGGCTAGGAGGCCGCCGCTGTCCACCCGTGACGGCGGTGGTGCGCGAACTGACAAGCCTCGGGGACCTGACGCGCCTCAGTGACGTCACGTTCCAATACTCCGCCAGATTACTGTCCTTCTCAGTTTTATTAGTTTATCAGTTAATGTTAATGTTTTCTTGACCCCGTGACAGTCATGGTATTAATTAACGGCATGAATGATGATGTCACCAAGATGAATGCAGTAGTAGTGTCTGTCTCCCTTACTTCATCTTTTTACCTCACGCGGGACGGTCTTCGGAGCCGAATTCATCGTCGCCCCGAACAAGGGCTGTTAACCCACGACACCGACTGTTCGGGGCGACGACCAACATTCATTGACAAACATGATATGGTGATGACATGAATACAGGACAAGATGATGAGTATAAAACATGACGAGGCGGGTACACACTGGTCAGCTGATGACAGACAAACACTGCCTGGGTGTCAGCGTGACGGGCCGCGGGGAGAGCAGCGCCGCACACGAGGACAGCCGCTACGGAGGACGAGAACGGCTAACAATGGTGACTACAAAGGTGATGGTGATTGTGGTGGTGGTAACAAGTACAGCATGGACACAGGTGGCACACACGCACACATCATCACCAGGTAACACAACAACGTTCTCACAAGTATTCAAAATTGTCTTGCTCTTTAGTTTTTTTTTCCCCCTCTTTCCTTGTCACATTTCACACACTTAATTCACAGATAATTGAAGCGTTTTTCTTTCCTTTGCTTACTGTTCATTCTCCTCCATCACAGACGTTTTATTCCTCCGGTTTTCCTCTTCCTTCTCGTCCTCCTTCTCCTCCTCCTTGAGTCCCACAGATCACATGAAACATTTTCCACACAGAACCATCTCGCGGCCCCTCGAACGATAGCCAATACGTAAGTCAGCTTTGCGAAGAGGGCTGGTTATTGGCAGACCAAGGGACCACCGGCCGCCGCGAGGGAGGGACGCAGGGAAGGAGAGGAGCTGGTCGTTACGGACGGTGTATTTTTCCATCCTCGAGACATTCACTTGACCGTCCTCGTGTAGGCAGGTCGATGGCGGTAAGACGACGCTGAAGAGGAAGAAGATGAGGCGGGGGTAACCTGAACCTGCTGCTCATGATACGTTATTGATGGATGTGCTCGTATATACACACACACACACACACACACACACACACACACACTATTCCGTGCTCTCAACTCAGGGCCAGTCACAGTCAGGTTGGTCATTTGCATACTCGACGTCCATCTCTAGGCTCTGAGGTGCCACGGAGATCAAGTTTCCGTGTGTGTGTGTGTGTGTGTGTGTGTGTGTGTGTGTGTGTGTGTGTGTGTGTGTGTGTGTGTGTGTGTGTGTGTGTGTGCGAGAGAGAGGGAGAGGGAGAGGTGTCTGCTTTAGGATAGACACTTCATTGCATTATCTCGAAGCATCACATTCTTCTCTCTTTCTCTCTCTATTTTCCGTCCAATGAGCGGAGATAAAAAGTTTCACGTCCGCCTTGCCTCACCTCCCTCCGCTCCTGCCACAGTGTCATTACGCTCCACAGAGGACGTTCCAGAGGCGCCGCGAGGGATGACAGCGTGGGTGAAATGTGTATAGCAAGTCTTCCTTACTTAATTTTTGAGAATTATTTGAGACATTGAGATATGTTTTAGGTCTCCGCGTGGATGTGATGATGTGATATGATGTGATGTGATGTGATGTGATGGCCTTGTAGTGATGATGATGATGATGATGATGATGATGATGATGATGATGATGATGATGGTGATGATGATGGTGGTGGTGGTGGTGGTGGTGGGTCTATCGTCTCTAGAGGGATTTACAGCTTCCACGACAGAGACATGAAGGTAATTGGTCTTGTCTGCTCCTCTGTTCTCACTCTTCGTTCTGCAGAGCCCGACAAATAGGAGGGAGGTGAACATTTTTACTCTCTTTCTCTCTCTCTCTCTCTCTCTCTCTCTCTCTCTCTCTCTCTCTCTCTCTCTCTCTCTCTCTCTCTCTCTCTCTCTCTCTCTCTCTCTCTTTTTCTCTATATTTCCAGCAGATGCCAGACAGGAACACTACAAGATCGATACATAGACAGGTTACTCAGTCAGTTTAATATTCCTTCTGGTTTTGTTTAATTGGTGTTATAAATCTTCTTAATGAGCTGTTAAGGCACCACACATACATACATACACACATACACACACACACACACACACACACACACACACACACACACACACACACACACACACACACACACACACAAGACCCCCGCCTCATCTTCCGTCCTCCATCTGCATCACCTCAAGTCATCGCCAGTGTCACTCAAAGGAGGTGGTGCGGGTTTACGTTCCCCTGACCACCATTTGTCACTAGTGTTATTGGCTTCGTCTTGGAGATAGAGATAAAGATAAAGAGAGAGGGAAGCACCTTGTCACCGTTATCACTGTTTGAAAGGGTCACGCAAAGCACCTCTCCTCTCCATCTCTCCTGCTGGTGTCCTTCCCGCTGCCTCCTGCCGTCCCTCACACATACACATTAGCCACTAGATGTTCCTCTCCTCCTCCTCCCTTCCTCCATCTCCTCCTCCTCCTCCTCCTCGTCTTGTTTAGCACCGCCTCTAAGTCTTGGCCGTTAATCCCGTCGAGGTAACAGGAGCAGCGGCTGCATCATGGCGCGGCGCTGCATGGCTCAGGGGAAGCAGCTCATCACGCCGTGCTGAGCGCCGCACCGCACCCCCGCGCCGCCAACTCAGTGCCGCCCGCCCGCCCGCCCACCCGCCACCTGCTCCTGGCGCGGCGGTGAGGTCTTGGCTCCCTCGTGCAGGTCATGAAGGTCGTTCCCGCCTCAAAGGTCGGTGTGTTTGGTTCGCGTGGCCGCAGCTGATTCCAGTGTGGCTCAGCATCGTGTTTTAAAAGAGTCGTTGTTGTTCTTGTTGAGTCTGTTTCCTTTGTAACGACTGAAGTTTCGGCGTGAGAGTACTTGGCTGATGCTACTGTTCCTCACTCCCCCCCCACCCTTCTCTCTCTCTCTCTCTCTCTCTCCTCTCTCTCTCTCTCTCTCTCTCTCTCTCTCTCGCGGTGGGTTGCTAGACGGAGCTCTCCTTGTGTGCACTGAGGCAGCAGGGCTGCGTCTCCTCGCCCAGCAGCGGCCGGCACTTGCCCAGACAGTTCACTTCCTGACTCAGGTACTCGGCTCTCCGCGCCAGGAACTCAGCACTCGGCGTCATGTATTCAGTCCGCTTGGCCAGGTACTCGGAACTTGGGGCCACGTAGTCCGGACTCACAGCCAGGTACTCCGGGTTCCTAATCAGGTAATCCGTATTTTGTGCCAGGTAATCGGAAGTTTTCATGAGGTAATCCTGATTTTTGATGAGATAATCCTGATTTCTGGAGAAGAATTCCGGATTTTTTAACAAGAAGTCTGGATTTTTCATGAGATACTCTGGGTCCTTGGCGAGGTAGTCTGGGTTGAGGGCGACCGTGGCGGAGGAGACGTGAGAAGATCTGGAGGAGGTGGTCTTGCAGGTGGAGGTGGAGGAGGGCGTGGAGCAGCGTCCGAGGGAATCCAGGGACGCCAAGGGAGCGATGGGCATCCTATCCCTGAGGGCCAAGTCACCCTCCACGCCAGGCGAGAGTCCGGACTGTGGGGGAGAGAGAGAGAGAGAGAGAGAATTATAATGAGGAATACACTTTTTTTTTTCTTACAAATATTATTATCCTGTCTATTCCATCCCTTCCTTCCTCCTTCCCTTCCTCCTTCTACCTTCCGTCTATTTTATCTTCTGTCTCTTATCTCTTATCTCTGTCTCCCTCACCGTCACACGCAACACTTATAACAAAGGAAAATATATATGTGATCCTGTCGATTGAAATATAAATGCAACACACTAGGAAAAAAAAAAAAAAGAGAGGGGGGAAAAATGTCACACGTGTTGTCAGTCGTGCTTAAAAGTTGACCCTAGATGAAACAACATTTTTTTTTCATACATTGATTTATTATTTATTTTATTTATGGTTTTTTTTTATTATTTTTATTCCATGTACACTTATATGACACCTGGGCACTCTGGCACCACTTATCACTCACTACCTGTTCTAATTAACACCAACCACCTCATACATATCCACTTCCTCCACCTACCACTTCCATCCACTATCTCTATTATTATTCCACCTCCTACTCCCTCCACCTACCGATCCCTCACTCACGCCAGTCAGCCACACACATTTTATCCTTCTCCACCTCTTGCCACTCTTGCTCCACTTACATTATTGAGAAGGGCAGACGGAGTGACGTACAGATTGGCTACTGCTGTCCCCGTAGACCTCATGAGTTCCTCCTTTTCACACTCTGAGGAAGGAAAAAGAATGAGGGTGAGAGACTGCGGAAGAGTGATAGAAAGACTGAAATGAGAAAGATTGAAGGTGAGAGACAGACTAAGGGTAAGAGAGACTGAAGGTGAGACAAACTGAGAGTGAGAGAGACTGAAGGGAGGTGAAGAGGGTAGGATTGAGACATGGAAATGATATACGTGAACAGGGCAAAGAGAGAGGATACAAGGAGGAAGGGAAAAGTAGGGAAGGATGGAGTGAGAAGGAAGGGTGGGATTGAGGAAAGAAGGAAGAGAGGGAAGGGAGGAAGGCAGGGGGGGTTGGGTTAGAGGAATGTGGATGGATGTGGAGAGAGAGAGAGAGAGAGAGAGAGAGAGAGAGAGAGAGAGAGAGAGAGAGAGAGAGAGAGAGAGAGAGAGAGAGAGAGAGAGAGAGAGAGAGAGAGAGAGAGAGAGAGAGAAAGAACCAACATTTCCTAATAAAACTTATCATAAAAAAAGCAAGAAAAAAAAAAAAAACATGAAACCAAAAAAAACGAAACATTGTAACAACACAAAGAGACGAAGAAAATGAAAGAAAAACAAGGACTAAAGATGAGGAAACACACACACACACACACACACACACACACACACACACACACACACACACACACACACCCAAACAGGAATTCCAAGGCCAATCTTTCCCCTCTTAAAACTCTTTTCCTTTCCGCTCTTCCCTTGTGGCACCGACTGGCCTGTAATTCCCTATTGGAAACAAAAGACAATCGGCAGTCGTGCAATGCGATCAAAAGAAGAGGAAGAGGAGGAGCAGGAGGAGGAGGAGGAGGAGGAGGAGGAGGAAGAGGAAGAGAGGAGAAGTTGGAAAAGGGAGAAAGGTTTATAAGGAATGATGGCTGTGGTAGGAGGAGGAAGGAGGAAGGAGGAGGGAGGGAAGGAGAAGGGAGAGAAGACAGTCAGCTGGTCGGCAGAGACACGGGAAATTGCAAGACATGGAAGGGAAGGCCAAGTTACGACGGCGTCAGGAGGAGGAGGAGGAGGAGGAGGAGGAGGAGGAGGAGGAGGAGGAGGAGGAGGAGGAGGAAGAGGAAGAACTGATATAAATGTAACCACTACGAAAAAAAAGAGATAAAACTGTTAAAGAGAAGTATATAAAACAGAGAAAAAAAATATACAGAAAAAAAGTAAATGAATTGACCACAAGAACAAGGAGGAGGAGGAGGAGGAGGAGGAGGAGGAGGAAAAACAACATAGCAACAGCAGAAGCACATAACATAACATAACAACATACATTCTTCTGACCCACACGAAATTACCTTCTCAAATGATCTACTAAGTCTTGTAGATCTTAAGTACACGAGTAAGAAAAGGATAAAAAAACGAGAAGACTCCTCCCCACCAACCCAGAGGAGGAGGAGGAGGAGAGAAAAAGAGGAGACACACCCCGTCCACCCACCTCGGTTAACACAGACGATGGTGTGAAGGTCATGATTCTCCAACTCATCCTTCAAAGGCCCTGCATACAGACACTTCGCCCTCGTCTTCCTCCTACCACGTCCTCTCCGCACCAGCAGCACGCCCACAGCCACGCACGCAGACACAGCCACCAGGGAACCCAAGAGCAACACCAGCAGCGGCATGATACTCAGCAGGGAGGTGTTGGAGTGAGGAGAAACCACCTTGTCAGCCGAAGCAGCGGTGGCGGTGTAGTTGAGGGTGACGGGCGGACTTGAACCACGGGAGTTAGCGGCAGTGACGGTGAGCAGGTACTCCACCCCGAGCTTCAGCCTGTAGGGAGAGGGGGGTGAGTGGGGGGTGAAGAGAGGGTTGTGAGTGGAGGGAGGGAGAGGTGAGAGCAGCGGAGAAGAGAGTGAGAGGAGGGTGGTAGGAGCAATGACTATAGTAATTATGGGTACAGGAAGAAAGGGGGGTAGAGGGCTGGGGATGAGTGTTAATGGTGAAGGGGGGGTGAGAGGTACTGTGTGTGTGTGTGTGTGTGTGTGTGTGTGTGTGTGTGTGTGTGTGTACTTACCCGGTGATGATGAAGAGTGGGTTGGAGGCGTGTCTGAAGGCCTCCAGCACCTCCTCCCTCGCCGCCTGCCGCACCTCCAGCGTGAACGTCTGGTTGA
>JAPQNM010001722.1:145000-157500 GCA_029783475.1 Metacarcinus magister | reverse complement strand
TCAATGTAAATGATGTTATTGTGACTAACTGTATCGTGTATTGTCTGTTGTCCTTTCACCACTCAGCTCGATGCCTCTCCCCCCTACACCCCCCCGCCCCCTACACCACGCGGCAGGACTCACCTTAGTGTGTAGTGTGAGTGGGTTGCCGTCCTTCCACCACTTCAGCGTGGCGGGCGGACGTGAGCCCCGCGCCTCGCAGGTCAGCGTCTGCCCCACGCCTTCCCGCACCGTGAGCACGTCCCCGGAGCCTGGACCCAGCGTCACAGAGATGGGCGGGTCTGTAGGGCAGGAAGACAGGCGTGCTGAGGGTACAGGGTGGTATGTGATGCTTTGCCGCGGTGCTCATCTCTGTGTCTTTAGTCAGAGAGGATGTCACTGTCCTTGTCAGGCTCACCGTTGTCATGGTGACTTTATTTTTTCTATTCCAGGAACGGTTACTCCGAGGGTTCAAAGTGACTGTACATATATGATTATTCATAACACACACACACACACACACACACACACACACACACACACACACACACAACGAGAGAGAGAGAGAGAGAGAGAGAGAGAGAGAGAGAGAGAGAGAGAGAGAGAGAGAGAGAGAGAGAGAGAGAGAGAGCATACTCGACATTCTATTTCTGTACAACAAAGAAGAAAACGACATCATGTAACTAACTGCATCTAATAAAAAAAAATGTCCACTGCTGCACCAACATCACCACTGCTTACTGCTGCTGCTTCCCCATGATTGTGTAGCAGCCTTATCACCCTCACACACCCACACACACACCACACACACACACACACACACCCACACACACAACTTCCCTTCATTCCCCAGAGAAGTGCATGGAGTCAATCCTTTCGCCAATCAGTCTCATCCCCCCGACCCTCTTCAGCCCCACCAAGGCATCAAGCGCCTCACACCCGGACCTCTTTCGTCGCTCTAAGTGGAAAAGTTTCAAAGGCAGCCTCGGTGTGTGCTTTGGGAGGAAGGTCACGGCCGTCATGAGGCAGATCACGCCCATCCCACGCCCAAAGAGGAAGGAAAGAGGACGCGGTGGGGCCGTTTCAAGGGTGACCCCAACGAATTTCATGGAAGGAAGAGAGAAAAAGAGACCAGAAAAGAAGGAAGGGTAAAATAAGAAGGGATATTAAGGCCGGAATTCCCTCCCCCCAAAGAATGAACTCCCCTTTAAAGGTAAACAAAAGCAGGAACCCCAGAGAAGAAAAAAAAACTCTAAAGAAAAAGAGAGAAAAAAAGAGAGCGAACCATAAGGACGGACGCCATAAATAAAATAAAAAATAAAATAAATTAGTCCCTCCAGGTAATCATCCCAGTGTTAATGAAGCGATGCTCACCTGTCCTGTATACCGAAGAGTGAGTGGCGTTTCATTCCCCCCGTGACTTGCGTGATGGGGAGAATGAAGATGTCGAAGGCAGAGCAAGAAAAAAAAAGAAAGAAAAAAAAAGAAAGAAAGAAAGAAAGGAAAAGGCGCAGCGGTGGTTGGTTGGTTAGCTTTAAAAGGACACCGACATTATGAACCTATTGTTATCATCCTCTTTCAGTTATTACTCTTCCTCTCCTTTATTACACTGTTCACCTTTACCCTTTGTTTCATCAGTTATCTATCTATCTATCTCCTCCCTTCGTTGTTTCCTTGCACTCTCATCTCCTTCCTTCGTTCGTTCCTTGGGTTTACGAAGCATCTCACTCAACTATATATAACTACCTACCTAACTACCTGTAATTAATCAAGGCTTCCAGGACAGGTGATGATGATGATGATGATAATGATGATAATGATGATGATGATGCAGGTAACTTCCACGTCAATTCTCAATACGTAATTAATATTGTTCTTAGACAGTAATAATCAGTCCTGTTGTTCTCCGTCCTCGTGAGTGTAATAACTAGGAAACAAACAAACAAACAAACAAACAAACAACTAACAAACACGAGATGCTGTTCACCTTAATGAGAACACTTTACTCTAATGATGATAATTATTACTATATTTTTTTTAACCGAAATTAGTTATAAATCAAAAGAAGAATATTCATAAAATCATGAAAATCAAACTTGATGAAATTTTGATAACAATGAAAATGCTTTTAGAAAACAGAGTAGATTTATGAAAATACGTAGCAGAGGGGATCAACGCCTTCCCTCACCCCCCCCCCCCCTCACACAACCCTTTGAGTGGTGGTGGGGTGATGAGGAGAGCAGGAGGGGAGGGAAGGGGAGGGGAGGAACACTGGGAGGGAGAGGAATATTGGGGAGAGGAGGGGAGAGAGGAGAGAAACACTGGGTAGGGGCGAGAGGGGAGGGAGGGGAGCTCTTCACCAGCTGGATAGAAGTATTGGGTATCAGCCGCGGATAACAGGAGTCTCGTGATCTTTTTGTCGATGCATGATGGACGGGAGTGAAGGGTGAAGGGTGAAGGGTGATGGACGGAAGGGTGAAGAAAGGGAGTGATGGGGGGAGAGAGGAGGGAAAGTGATGGGTGATGGACGGAAGGAAGAGGAACAGGAGTGAAAAGGAAGGGAAGGGAGGGAAGGGAAGGGAAGGGAAGGGAAGGGAAGGGAAGGGAAGGGAAGGGAAGGGAAGGGGGAGGTGACGAGGACAAAGATTTAATTATGAGACGAAGAACTCAACAACGTCAGGGTACACACACACACACACACACACACACACACACACACGCCAATACTCACAGGTCATATCTATAGTGACCACCTGGGACAGCGGGATCGTCAGGTTGGAGTTGGACGCTTGGCAGGTCAAGGTCTTATTGAGGTCAGCGCGGGTGAGGGGCGGCAGGGAGAGGGCGTTGCGGGTGACCTGACCTGTGTTGACCTCGCTTACGTTATCCAGGAGTGACCCTTCATTCCACCATGTCACGTGGGGCCGAGGGTGACCTGTAGGGGAGAAAGGGGGAGAGGAAGGTAAGATTGGGGGGGTAGAGGTAAGGTGGGGGGTAGGGAGGTAAGATGGGGGGTGGGGGGTGAAGACAAGGTAACGATTGAGGTGATAGAGAGGACAATGACGCTTGTAATTAAGCTAACAGGTGAGAGAGAGAGAGAGAGAGAGAGAGAGAGAGAGAGAGAGAGAGAGAGAGAGAGAGAGAGAGAGAGAGAGAGAGAGAGAGAGAGAGAGAGAGAGAGACGAGGGGGGGGGGAGGAGAAAGGGATAAGCTGATGGCTATAACAGTGAGGAATGCATTTTAACTCAGTGCTAATTACACCAGGTGACAGCCACTGACAGGTGTGATAATGGAACTGTGTGTGTATGTGTGTGTGTGTGTGTGTGTGTGTGTGTGTGTGTGTGTGTGTGTGTGTGTGTGTGTGTGTGTGTGTGTGTGTGTGTATACAGTATTCACTAAGGACAATAATGAGCATGACGTATGTATATATATAGTGTGTAGTCAAACAGGAGACTGAGTGAGACGAGACGAGAGGCAAACAAGAGACAAGCATTCAGAGCCTAACAATGCCGAGGAGGAACAGGTGGCTGGAGGAGGGAGGCGAGAGGTTAAAGCAAATTACCTGACGACGAGAGAGAGAGAGAGAGAGAGAGAGAGAGAGAGAGAGAGAGAGAGAGAGAGAGAGAGAGAGAGAGAGAGAGAGAGAGAGAGAGAGAGAGAGAGAGAGAGATAAAAGAGAGAGAATGGATAAATAGACTAACATATAGAAACTGAAACCAATAAAAACAGAAAAATCCAAAATAAAGGGAAAAAAAGAGGGAAAAAAGAGAGGAAAAAAAAGAGGGAAAAAAAAGGAGGAAAAAAATACTCACCCCCCAACACCTGGCAGGATAGTGTGACCTCAGATCGTTCAGGGTAAGGCCCCGCCACCCTGGTAACACGACTGCGGGAGGAGTAGTCTGTGGAGATGGCGATGCTGCGGGGGGGCACTGCGAGGGTGAAGGGAGGGAAAGGAAGGGGGGGCGGGCGGAGAGGAAGGGAGGAGGGTAAAGGGTACATAGGGAGAGGAGGGAATGGGTTGGTGGAGGGGAAGGTAAGGTAAGGTATAAAAAAAAGTGGAAGAGAAAATAGAACTCCAATTAGTCTGTGTATAATGTACAGTACAAGATTAATATAAATTGAATTATCTTATCTTTCATTCTGGTGTTGTGTGTGGCTGGGGTGTGGTGTGGTGTGGTGTGGTGTGGTGTGGTGTGGTGTGGTGTGGTAGAGTACGCCAGTCTGCCACGCCGCGGGTGCTCGGTGGTACTAAGTAATGGGTGCGCGTGTCTCGTCTTAATCAGTCATACCTTCTTCTTCCCGCGGCTGCTACCTTGCTACCCATCGCGTAATTACTGTGCAGGTATTTTGTGGGCCAAGTTTATCACGGCATTACTACACTTTATTGGTGGCGGCGCTTGGGTCCGCCGCCTCGAGTGAGTATTGTGAAACTTCCCAACGAGGCGGACGCGAAGTTAACTCACAACGCGATTTCGGGAGAATTTCTGTCGAGGGAAGCTTTAGGCGAACATTGAATTCACAGATCCATTGACAGCCCGGAACGGAGGCTTCCGGGCGGCACACGGAAACTGTTGGAAATGTCGCGTTCCTCAGCGAGGCTTCGAGTACTTGTTATGACGGGGTGGCGTGCATGGCGCCCGTCACCCGTCACCCGTCACCCGGAGCATCTAGTACGTACGTGAAGTGCTGCGAGACTTGTCAATACGAGTATTAATCACGCGACATATTAAAGAGAATGAAGCGAGACCATCACTGGATTACACTCGCTAATCTGCCTTCATGAAAATGACTGACTCCACCTGTTATGCTCCCGGGCACGAGGCACCAGGCACGAGGCACCTGCCGCTCCACTGCACCTCTTCACTAGAAGAGCGTCGAGGCTCCTGGCTAAACGAGGACGATGCCGAGGTTTGGAAGCATTCGTTGAAGCGTCTCATGAGCGACTTTCCTGAAAAAGCAGGAAGAGAAGTGGTGAGCGTGAGGGAGCGAGCCAGATTCCCTTCCAGAACCTGAGTGGGTGGCTGTGTGGGGGGCTGTGTTGGGGGGGGGGGCTGTGTGGGGGGCTGTGGGCCGCCAGGCAACATGGGCCCCGGCGGGCTTAGGTCTGCACACCACCACCACCACCACCACCACCTTCACTCACTGACAGGGGAACAAAAGAAGGTTTCATTTCTTTCTTGGTGACGCGTTATGATGGCAGCCTCGAGGAACCACCGCCGCACAGATATCTTGTGGGTGAATCCCGGATGGTGATGCTCCCAAGGGACGCATCCCCCCGCCCCCTCAGCGGTGCTCCATCAGGACAGCGTCGTGCGGCGGACGGGAAAATGTGAGCCAACCGAAAACATGACTCGGTGCATTTTCCCGTCCACAATGAATGCTGGCTCGCCGCGCGCCTCGCCTCCCCTCGCCACGCCGTGTTAACCAAAGCCACAAACATCTGCTCACAATACATTCTAAAGCAAAAAGGAAAAGAAACTGACAGATAAACGCCATAAAATTTCGCACTTTTAGAGATTATTAAGTTTCATGAAAATGTTAACGCTTAGTGGCGCAGCGTGTGAACCTCGACCACACCCAACACACCGTACCACACACACACACACACACACACACACACACACACACACACACACACACACACACTACATTACACACCACACCAACAACACTTCAATAAACACTAGTACACGCAATACTCCCAGAACACACACACACACACACACACTCACCTATCACTTGCAGCTTGACACGGAGGTTCCTGGTGGGGGACTCAACGAAATCCACCCGACACCGGTACTCCCCCTCGTCCCGGCGGGTGACTTCCTCCAGCACTAGGCCCCTCACACCCGCCCCCAGCTTCATGTACGCCCGTCCACCCAGCTCTGACTCCGCCCAGTGGCTCGCCTTCTCCAGACTGACACTTCGGGCATCCAGACTGAAGGGAGGCAGAGAGGGAGGGTGAGTGAGTGGCAGGGTGACAGGGAGAGAGCAGGAGAAGAGGGATGGGAATGAAAGGCTTGAAGATCAGAGAGGTGAGAGATGGGTGGTGATGGGAGGTGCGAGGGTGACAGGGAGGAAGGAATAGACTGATGGAGGGATGGAGGAGGAGTGAAAGGAGGGAGGGAAGAGAAGTGGAGGGAAGAGGAGTGGAGGGAAGGGAGGGAAGGAGTGGATGGACTAATACGTGTTTGAGTTTGTTATAAAATATGCAAAAATATGCTGGTTCGCTCTTTAGTTTTTCAAGAGATGATCACCGACACACACACACACACACACACACACACACACACACACACACACACACACACACACACACACACACACACACACACACACACACACACACACACACACAATAGAGTATACAGGAAGATCCATCACGTTGAATAAAACAAAACACTTTTTTTTAATAGGATAATCAACGACTGGATTCCAAACTACTCTCTCTCTCTCTCTCTCTCTCTCTCTCTCTCTCTCTCTCTCTCTCTCTCTCTCTCTCTCTCTCTCTCTCTCTCTCTCTCTCTCACCTGTAGATGGGAGTGCCGCCCCCGTCGTGGTAGAACAGCACCAGATGGATTGAGTCATTAGCAAGGGGAGGCTCCAGACTGCAAGGAAGGAGTACTCGCGCGCCCTCGACCGCCTGTACCTCCGTCAGCGGGCCTGCAGAGGGGGAAGAAGAAGGAACGTGTTAGAGGGGACGTGGTAGAGGGGAAAGTGAGTGTGTAGGGAAATATAGGTAATGAATAGAGGTGTGTGTGTGTGTGTGTGTGTGTGTGTGTGTGTGTTTTGGGGGGTGGTGGGTGGGTGTGTGTGATGGTAAAGGGTTGATGTGTATGTGTGCGTGTGTGTGTGTATGTGACTCTCTCTCTCTGTCTCTTTTCTCTTTTTTTTTTCTCTCTCTCTCTCTCTCTCTCTCTCTCTCTCTCTCTCTCTCTCTCTCTCTCTCTCTCTCTCCTTCACTTATAACTTCATATAATCACCAAACTTTATCTTAGTATCTCTTTGTGTTCCAGCGGCCCCTCCTTACTCCCTCTTCCCTCCTCCTCCCCCTCCCCCAATTCTCCCTCTTCCTCCTCTCCTCCTCTTCCTCCCCATTCTCCTCATATTCGTCCCCATTCTCCTCATATTCGTCCTCTTCCTCCATTTCCTCTTTGTTTCCCTTCCCAGACTATCCACCTTCTTCTCTTCCTGTTCATCTATTTCTATTATTTTATTCTTTTCCTCCTCCGCCTTCTTTTTCTTCTTCTTTCATCTTTTTTTTTTTATCTTTTCCTTTCTTTTTATTTTCTTCCTCTTCCTCTCCTTGTCCTCCTTCTTCTTTTTCTTCTCCTCCTCCTCCTCCTCCTCCTCCTCCTCCAACGCAATCCCTTCATTGTAACGAAGCTTCTCGTTCTCTAAAGTAATCGTCTCTTTTCCTTCCTTGCTTGTTTGCATGTGTGGGTGTGTGTGTGTGTGTGTGTGTATGTGTCTATGTGTGTGTGTGTGTGTGTTTCTGTTTATGTCTACGTTCATGTCTCTCTCTCTCTGTCTCTTATCTCCTTGCGTTTATCACTCGTCTCTATCTTCCTGCGTTCTTTCATCTCTCGTCTCTTATCATCTTCCTGCCTTCGTCCCTTCGTCAACGCCTCCAGGTGGGTGTGTAGTGAGTGCATCAGCCTCCCCCTTAAAGCCCTGGGGAGTGGGTGGCAAGGGTGGTATTCATTGACCTTTCCCTGTAGTCAATAGTGGATTGAAGGGGAGCGAGGGAATTTGGATTTAAGGAAGGAAGGAAGGAAGGAAGGAAGGAAGGAAGGAAAGGAAGGAAAGGGAAGGAAGGAAGGAAGGAAGGTGTGAAGGTTGGGATATACACGTTAAGGTTTTGAATGTATATATTGAGGTGTCTTCTATTTCTTCTTCCTCCTCCTCCTCCTCCTCCTCCTCCTGGTGTGCTCAAGGATGTGTTTCTTCCACTCGAGTTGTCTTTCCTCTCATATTTTTTTCCTCTTCGTCGTTGTTGGTCTCGTTGTCGTTGTCTTCTTCTTCTTCTTCTTCTTCTTCTTCTTCTTTTTCTTCATCTTCTTCCTCCTCCTCCTCCTCCTCCTTGCCGGGAGATGATGATGGTGGAGAAGGCCAATTGAGACGTGTGTGTGTGTGTGTGTGTGTGTGTGTGTGTGTGTGTGTGTGTGTGTGTGTGTGTGTGTGTGTGTGTGTGTGTGTGTGTGTGTGTGTGTGTGTGCGTCGCTTTTAAAGGGGGAATATTGTACAGAGAAATATTAATTAATTAACTAATGAAGCGAGAGATGAAAAAGAGAGCGAGAGATAGAATATAGCACGCTGCCTGAATATGGCTCTCTCTCTCTCTCTCTCTCTCTCTCTCTCTCTCTCTCTCTCTCTCTCTCTCTCTCTCTCTCTCTCTCCCCCAAGCACACACATAAAACAGCCAACAAACACATAAAAATAACTACAAACAAACGTAAAAAACGAAAAAGATTGAAAAAAAACACGAAAAAAGAAAAAAAAACGAGAAAAAAAAGAATAAATAAAACACCAAACGAGACAAGGAAGAAGAGGAGGAAGTAAGAAACACACACACACACACACACACACACACACACACACACACACACACACACACACACACACACACACACGAGAACACGAATTGTACAGGAATGGAACAGAGAGAGAGAGAGAGAGAGAGAGAGAGAGAGAGAGAGAGAGAGAGAGAGAGAGAGAGAGAGAGAGAGAGAGAGAGTAGAATTAAGGTGACGCGGGCGGCAGGGGGCGACAGACAGATACTTTTGTTACCCTGCCAGAACATGAGGGGGGGCGGCAGGGCATAGGGGGCAGGGGGGAGGGGGGGAGGGGGGGAGGGGGCAGGAGGAGGGGGAGGGGAAGGGGGGGAAGGGAAAGGGTCGAATGGAGAATGCAATTATAGTAGTCGTAATGCTTTTAAGTGGAGAGAGAGAGAGAGAGAGAGAGAGAGAGAGAGAGAGAGAGAGAGAGAGAGAGAGAGAGAGAGAGAGAGAGAGAGAGAGAGAGAGAGGTCTTTAGGATATCACTAAAGGACTATCACACATTCACGTCCTTACTTCCTTCCAACATAAGGTCAATATTTGCTTGCACGTCTTTGTAACGGGCGCGTGATAAGAAAAATAAATAGATAAATAATGAAATAAATAAGTTGAATTAAATAAGTAAGAACGTAGATGAATATATTAATGAATTACTGGATTTTTTTTCACATTCAACGTAAAAAAAATCGCATCATATTCTTTGTCTATTTATAATTAATGTATTTTTTTTTATATATTTAATTCCTCAGACACTCCAATACCATATATATACATTTTTTTCTTAGTTGCATTCACTGTTTTCTTTTTATTATTATTATTTCAAAGACGCTACAACATTTTATTTTTTAATTTTTTATCAAAGACGCATTCATATTTTATTTATTTATCTAATTCTTCATACATTGCAACACTATTCACCTTTATTTCCTAGGACGCAACACTTATCCACCTATAATAATACGTAAGGAAGTGTCTATTAATCAAAATATAAACACTAATTTTTTTCATATCACTTCTCGTCAGCAGAGCGATGAAGCCAAACAGTTAATAACATTACTGAACCTTCCCCTTCAAACTACCACGATAAACTGAACGAGGAAGCGGATCCAGAGGGTGACTCCTTGACATTCTAGCCTCGGGGGAACCTTTGTGTCGTGTCAAAACAAGAACAGAACATGTACCCAAATCCTTGCGTTCTATCCAACCATCTATAATTTTCTATCTCTCTTTTTTTTTCTATCTCTCTCTCTCTCTCTGGATGTGTCAAGGAGTTTCCAGTCGGCTTGTGTGACCTCTTCTGAAGGGTGATACAACTTTCAAGGGCGCCGCCAGGTGACCTTACTGACTCATGTGGGAAGGGCTGCAGAAGGGTAGGTGAAGGGCTGAAGGAGGAGAAGGAAGGACTGCAGGGAGGATGATGAGGAAGGAAAGAAGGGAAAGGATGGGAAGACGAAGAATGAAGAGAGGATAGTAAAATGAAGGAAATGGATAAAAAAGAGAGAATGAAGAAGAAGAAAAAAAGGGAAAATTATGTTGAACAAGAAGATGAAGAAAGGAAAAATGGGAAGATGAAGGAAGGAGGAAGGGATGGTAGTGATAATGAGAGGAATAGAGAGAAAGAGAGGATAGTGAAGAAGGAAAGGAGGGACGGTAATCTTGAAGGAGAGAGAAGAGAAGAGGAGGAGGAGGAGGAGGAGGAGGAGGAGGAGGAGGAGGAGGAGGAGGAGGAGGAGGAGGAGGAGGGAGTAAAAAAATGTGAAAGTGGAAAGAAGTATAAAGAAAGAGAGGAAGAAGGTGATAATGACAAGAGAGAGAGAGAGAGAGAGAGAGAGAGAGAGAGAGAGAGAGAGAGAGAGAGAGAGAGAGAGAGAGAGAGAGAGAGAGAGAGAGAGAGAGAGAGAGAACGAGATAGATAGGAATGTGGCTTTGAAATCTTGGGTGTAGGGAAGGTTGGTTCATCTTATTGGACATCTGAGCCTGGAATAAATTAACCCAAGCCAACCAAGGTGAAGGAAGGGGACCCACTGATGACTGGAGACTGATCACTAAGCCCCATGCTACCTGTCTCCCTCCCTGCCTCCCTCCCTCCCTTCCTCCCTACCTCCCTGCCTCCCTGTGTGTCTGTTGTACCGGTTATAGTTATCGAAGCTTCAGTTCAATCGCATGTTTAGACCAGGAAGAAGAAATGAAAACCAGATCGAGTTAAAAGAAAAGAAAAAATACTGACCCAATGGAAATGAAGATCAAATCGAGACGGGTTAAAAAAAATATATATATAATAAAAAAGATTAATGATGATAATGAACTAAATTGAGAATGAAAATAAAGTCCTACAGTCAAGGATTCATTAATATAATCCTATCGTTCCTTCCTTCTCTTTGGGTTCCTATGTTGCGTATGTATGTGACACGAGGCAGGAAGGAAGGAAGGAAGGAAGGAAGGAAGGAAGGAGATAAAAAATATATGAATGAATATATAGGAATCAAGATAAATAAGATAAGTTAGGATTGTGATAAGCACGTCCCGGCGACCCTTTCAATTTTTTTATTTTTCATTTTTTATTAAGATGTTGAAGGAAAGATATGAGGGAGGAAGGAAGGAAGGAAGGAAGGAAGGAAGGAAGGAAGGAAGGAAGGAAGTTTTAAGGTGAGGAAGATACAGTGGCGTGAGGAAGGAGAGAGAGAGAGAGAGAGAGCGGTAATGATAAGGTAAGGTCTCTCTCTCTCTCTCTCTCTCTCTCTCTCTCTCTCTCTCTCTCTCTCTCTCTCTCTCTCTCTCTCTCTCTCTGTCGGTTGAGATGTTGGATAAAAAAGAGGAGGAGGAAAATAAAGAGGAAAAAAGAGAAAGAAAATATAGTAAAGGAAGATTATGTACCAGTAGGAAAAAAAATGTAACGTAAAGTAATTATTAGGAAGGGAAAAAAAGGAAAGTAAAGTTAAGGTAAGAGGGAAAAAAAGAAAGGGGGAAAAAAAGAAGGGGAAGGTGATTAGGTTATGAGAAAATAGCGTGGGTTTCCGTTTTCCTCCTCCACCACACCCCTACCACACCCTCCCATCCCCACCACACCCCTCTTCTCTGCCTTGAGGTGGGTGGTGGGGTGTGGAGGGGGTGTGAAGGGGTGAAGCGGATGACTAGCAGAGGTGGAAGGGTGAGGGGTGAAGGGTGGGGGGACAGGTCACAAGGGGGTCAGGTCAGGTGGGTGGGTGGGTGGGGGGCGGCGCACCCGATTCAGGGGACAAGGCAGTATTTCACGCTGTCCTGACCACCTTACGAGTTTGAAATGACGTCACAACCTCATCCATGCAGCTGACTTACCATGGAGGAGGAGGAGGAGGAGGAGGAGGAGGAGGAGGAGGAGGAGAGGAGGAGGAGGGGAGGAGGAGGCTAACACGCAGAAGATGGGATGTGTAAGGACAAGATGGAAAAAAAAAGTATGAAAAAAAAAGAGGGAGGAGGAAATGACTACAACGACCATGAGGAGGAGGAGGAGGAGGAGGAGGAAGAGGAGGAGGAGGAGGAGGAAGAGAGACATAAGAAGAGCAGAATGACACAGTAAATGAAAAGTAAAAAGGAGAAGAAATGAGAAGAAGAAAAAAGGAAATGGAGCAGAATGATGAGAACGACTTACAGGAGGAGGAGGAGGAGGAGGAGGAGGAGGAGGAGGAGGAGGAGGAGGAGGAAGAGGAAGAAGAGGAGGAGGTCAAAGCATCTGAAGCAGTAGTCCCACTTGGTCCCAGTTGGTCCCAGTGGTCCTCAATTAGACCTACAACCCTTGAACGTTTCTTTCGTTCTTTGGTCCCAAGCACACTAAACATTGCGTGCACCAGGCAACCCAAGGGAGAGGAAGGGAGGGAGAGGGAGGGAGGGAAGGGAGGGAAGGGAGGAAGGGAGGGAAGGAAAGGGAGGGAAAGGGAGGGAAAGGGAGAGGGAGGGAAGGGAGGGAAAGGGAGGGAAAACAAGTAA
>JAPQNM010001722.1:135000-142500 GCA_029783475.1 Metacarcinus magister | reverse complement strand
AGAAGACGCTCGTTCTATTCAGCTATAGGGAATTGAAATTGGGAAGTAATTAAAGATGTAGCAGTGCAAAGTATTATGCAATAATATCTTTCACATAATTTTAATTTTCTTCATAAGTATTAGAGTTATTGGAAAGATGATGACAGTATGAGATAGACATTATCAAACTGCATAACTTTATATATGTGCAATTTTCCTGTAGGACCAATATTTACGTAGTAAAACGGGAAAAAACTCCTTCGACCTCAATTCTGGTGGAATTTACGGGCCACAAAATGAAAATTACAAAATATTATAGTAATGACAAATCTAATTCCAGATTCGTGTTCAGCATGACCGAAAACCTCATTGTACCAATTTTCATGAGATTCGGAGGTGTGGAAATTTTCATGAAATTTTGTAGGGTACACCCTTAGAATTTTTTACATAAATCATATATTTTGAAATAACTCGAAATGTATTGGGTTTACGTAAAAAGCATATGGAATATAAAAGAAAGAACAGAAGACGCTCGTTCTATTAAGATATAGTGAAATATAATTAGAATGTAATTATAGATGTAGGAGTGTAAAGTATTATGCATTCATTTATTTCACAAAGTTTTAATTTTCTTCATAAATGTTAAAGGTATTGGAAAAACGATGACAGTATGAGATAGACATTATCAAATTCCATAACTTAACTTCTATACAATTTTCCTGTAGGACTAATATTTACGTAGTAAAAGGTGAACAAACTTTTTCGACCTTAATTCTGGTGGAATTTACGGGCCACAAAATGGAAAATCTAAATATTATAGTAATGACAAAACTAATTCCAGATTCGTGTTCAGCATGACTGAAAACCTCATTGTACCAATTTTCATGAGATTCAGAGGTGTGGAAATTTGCACGAAATTTTGGACATAAATCATATATTTTGAAATAACTCGAAATGTATGGGGTTACATAAAAAAAATTTTTATATAAAAGAAAGAACAGAAGACGCTCGTTCTATTGAGATATAGTGAAATATAATTAGAATGTAATTATAGATGTAGGAGTGTAAAGTATTATGCATTAATTTATTTCACAAAGTTTAAATTTTCTTCATAAATGTTAAAGGTATTGGAAACACGATGACAGTATGAGATAGGAATTATCCAACTCAATAACTTTACTTGAATACAACTTCCCTGTAGGACTAATAATTATGTAGTAAAATGTGAAAAACTGTTTCGAGTGTTGCAGTATTGAAAAACAGGGTGTGGGGTGTGACAGGGTGTGACAGGGTGATAACGGGGTGATAACTGCATTAATACACACTAGGAGGAGGAGGAGGAGGAGGAGGAGGAGGAGGAGGAGGAGGATGGTTGGAAGTAGTAGGCAGACACATAGAAGATGGGAAGGAAAAGGACAAGAATATAAAGGAAATTAAATGAAGGGAAGTAAATCACTATGACAACTAGGAGGAGGAGGAGGCCTAGGAAGAGGAGGAGGAGGAGGAGGAGGAGGAGGAGGAGGAGGAGGAGGAGGAGGAGGAGGAGGAGGAAGATGATGTCAAGATAAGGAAGTGAAGTGGGGAAAATCCATGACAAGAAGAGATTTCAAGAAAGGAGAGAATTTAGGAAAGGAAAAAGGATAAGAGAGAGAGAGAGAGAGAGAGAGAGAGAGAGAGAGAGAGAGGAGAGAGAGAGAGAGAGAGAGAGAGAGAGAGAGAGAGAGAGAGAGAGAGAGAAATGCTTACAGGATATATATATAAAAAGACAGCAATTGACCTTGAGGGGAAGGCGGGGCGGGGCGTCAGGCTGTCAGTGTTGCTTGTAAGAAGAAGAAGAAGAAGAAGAAGAAGAAGAGGAGGAGGAGGAGGAGGAGGAGGAGGAGGAGGAGGAGGAGGAGGAGGAGGAGGAGGAGGAGGAGGGTTTTATCTAGTCAAGGCAGGTATGAGGTGACGCCTAAGACGATGTTGTATGAAGCATTACACACACACACACACACACACACACACACACACACACCACACACACACACACACACACACACACACACACATAATAAAGAAAGGAATATAAATTAAAAAGATAAAGAGAGAGAGAGAGAGAGAGAGAGAGAGAGAGAGAGAGAGAGAGAGAGAGAGAGAGAGAGAGAAGAGAGAGAGAGAGAGAGAGAGAGAGAAAGAGAGGGAAACAGAAAGGGGGAGAGAGAGAAAAATCCTAATAATTCATCTCTCCAAACTAAGGATCAGACTATTATAACTCTTCCTTCTCTTATCTCCATACCTCCACAAGTTACCTCCACTACAAATTATTACTTTTCTCCTCCTTCCCTCCTTTCCTCCAGTCGTTTCCTCCCCCTCCTTCCCCCTTCCCTTTCCCTCCCTCCCTTCTTCCTTCACGAAATATGGTAAAAGATGGAAAGAAATATTTGTAAGTTATGATTCATGTTTCTCCCTCTCTCCCTCTCCCTCTCTCTCTCCTCTCTCTCTCTCTCTCTCCTCTCTCTCTCTCTCTCTCTCTCTCTCTCTCTCATAGTTATGTCCTACTGCCCACCACCTGTCTGACTAATTGAGTAACTGATCCACTGTGAGAATATGCATGCGTGTCCACCCAACACACATCTTGACAAGACACTGACTGACAGCCTCTAAATAACGGGATTAAAAGATGACGAACTAAATGGACGAAACTGACTGAACACTGCACTGCCAGATGGAGAGATGTATGAATAGATGGATTGATAGATGGATGGGGAGTTGTAAATATAGATGGATTGGGAGATGTAGGAATAGATAGATTGATAGATAGATAGGAATAGGTAGTACTTACAATCTAGTAATTTGTGGTCAAGTTAATGATTGGTTTAGGAATGTATAAATTGGACTGAATTATTTATTTTTTTTTTTTATGTACGTAATTGACAGCAGATCAGAATTCGTTAAAATAAAAAAAAAATTGGTTTAAGAAGGAAAATATCATGCGGTTATTATCTCTATACTTGACTGATTTACTAATTGACTGATAAAATAAATAAAAAAATGAATGAAGCAGGTTTACAGTTGTCACTTTCATTTTTTTTTCTTCAATTCATTCTTCTTCTTGTCTTAAATTTTCTACTTTATATAATTATTTAATGTGTCTTCTGTTATTTGATCTCCTATTTCTCTCTTCTTACTATTAATACAAACTTATTCTCCTCTACTTCATCCTCTTCCTCCTCCTCCTCCTCCTCCTCCTTCTTCTTCCTCCTCCTCTTCACCCTTCTCCCTTCTCCTCATCCATCACCTCGTCCCTTCTGCTTTCAATTTCTTTCTCCTTTGTCTTCCTTCCTTCCTTCCTTCCTTGCAGTCCTCCCTCTTCACTGTTATGTTCTTCCCCAGTTTACTCTCTCTATTGGTCCTTCCTCTTCCGTCACCACCTCCTCCTCCTCCTTCTCCTATCACTCATTCCTATCTCCTTCATCTCACTCGTGCCTTCCCTACACTTCCATCCCTTCCTTCCACTCACTATTTCTTCAACATCTTTAAGACACCAACAATTTTGCAACACGAAAAAGTAAAAATAAAGAAAATCTCGTGCCAATATCCAACTTCCGCGGGTTCTTTCCCTGTATAAATTTGGCGCCTTTTTCTTACCTGTGCAACTTACTTAAATGACTTTGCTCAGGTAGACGTTAATTAAGTCTTTCAGCGGGTGAGGTAAATGAGGGACATCTTACACACACACACAGGGAGGCTCGTACACCCCCCTCCCCCTCCTTCCAAGGATTAATCGAGTCTCCCCTCAATGCCGCGCCGTCTTCTGTTATCCCCCAAGGTGCAGTGCGGGTTCCCTCCTTTTCTTTTACTTTTTCTCTCCTTTCTCTCTCTCTCTCTCTCTCCTCTCTCTCTCTCTCTCTCTCTCTCTCTCTCTCATGCGGTCAGTAGGAAAAGCGATTCTGTTTTAAAACGCTTTTGTGTGTGTGTGTGTGTGTGTGTGTGTGTGTGTGTGTGTGTGTGTGTGTGTGTGTGTGTGTGTGTGTGTGTGTGTGTGTGTGTGTCTGTGTCTGTTGAAAGGAGACCGATTTTCAAGTTAGTGAAGTCGATCAAAGTTTGGTCAAATCAAGAAAAATCATGTCATATATATTTTCATTGTTATGTGACCAGACCAGTCGTCCTCAAGGCTCCACAACGCTCCACCAATGCTCTTCAATGCTCCACTATGCTCCTCTATGCTCTACTCATCCACCCAAACAGACAGACAAAAAGACAGACTATCCTACTCCCTCAAATCACTGTCTCTTCTTTACTCTTCCTCTAAATTGAAATGCAAATAAGAGCAGCAGGTTATTAGTGAACACAAGACTACATGATCCTAGCTTAGTGGTCCCGTAAAATAGGCTGAATAGTGATCGTTCGCAAGGGAAACCAGATTGAGCGGGAAAAAAGGATAATATAAATACATCTGAGAGTCTTTTTTTTTTGTATTTATATATTATAATTTATACGTTCTCTCTTCAAACGCAGGTAATATGAATATCAGAATGTATTGTTATTCTTCAGCGCAACGAAAAAACAGAACAGAACAGAACGAATGATTACGTACAAGACAGAAACTTGAAATTGGGTTTTGAAAATTTTCCTCTGCTTCACCTACCTCCCCTATACTACCCTTCCCCCCCACCAACCTAACCCCAACCTCAACCCCACCCCTACCCTCCCCACCCCAAAGCCCCAGGGGTCACGCGCAGTGGGTGGGGATTACACATGGAAATTGCACGCGGCTTCAGACTTCTAAAAAGGCGGGAAAAAAAGGAGAGCATGGAAACGGGTAGTGAGAGAATCGATGGTATTTTCACCGTTTTGTTCCATAGAAGGAAAACGTATAGGATTAAAAGAAAAGGTTCAAAATTGACTCTCTCTCTCTCTCTCTCTCTCTCTCTCTCTCTCTCTCTCTCTCTCTCTCTCTCTCTCTCTCTCTCTCTCCACACATTCTTTCCTCCCCCTCCCCCCCTCGCCCGCATGCCACGACCCTCAGCGTTTGGGAAGTTGCGGAGGCGAGATGACAGACTTTTCAGTGTGTCAGGTTAGGAGAGAGAGAGAGAGAGAGAGAGAGAGAGAGAGAGAGAGAGAGAGAGAGAGAGAAATCTATGGTTTGATAAATATGTTTGCTGAGACCACTGTTGTTCTCCTCTTCTTCCTCCTCCTCCTCCTCCTCCTCCTCTCTCTCTTCCCTTCCCTTCCTTCCTCATCCTATCGTGTTTTCCTTCCTTCCTTACTTCTTTCCCTTCTCGTCCCTACCTTCCCTTCCTTTCCTTCCTGCTTCAACTCATACGCTACTCTCTCTCTCTCTCTCTCTCTCTCTCTCTCTCTCTCTCTCTCTCTCTCTCGTCCGCCTTATCTCGCCCCCCCCGTTGAAGGCAGCATCAAGCGTGACCAACAATGCAGTTCTGAATCAGCTTGAACACAGCTACTGGTGATGGAGGGACTGGGTGGGTATCTCTCTCTCTCTCTCTCTCTCTCTCTCTCTCTCTCTCTCTCTCTCTCTCTCTCTCTCTCTCTCTCTCTCTCTCTCTCTCTCTCTCTCTGCAGAAGTTAAAAGATAGTAGTTGCACTCTTTTGCCTTCCTTCCTCTCTTTTTTTCTTCTTTCTTTCTCTTTCTTTCTTTCTTTCTTTCTTGCTTTCTCTAATTTAAGACTCCGTGCAAGAAAGTACTATTCAGATTCTAAAATGACTGACTTTAATTTCTCTTTTTAGAACTATTTTTACTAATCATTTTAATCTTTCAATGACAACAAAATTAATAAAGAGAAGAGAGAGAGAGAGAGAGAGAGAGAGAGAGAGAGAGAGAGTGAACTTTCTCTCTCTCTCTCTCTCTCTCTCTCTCTCTCTCTCTCTCTCTCTCTCTCTCTCTCTCTCTCTCTCTCTCACAACTCACTCAGACTACCGCATCTCCTCCCCTTCCTTCCAGCCTGTCCCCTCACACACACACACACACACACACACACACACACACACACACACACACACACACACACACACACACACACACACACGTACACACACAGGACACAACCCTTTCATAACACATAAAGCGACCACACAACTCTTCTGACCACTGTGGAGGAGGAGGAGGAGGAGGAGGAGGAGGAGGAGGAGGGTGTAGCATATGGAAAGGTTATAGTCGGAAGGAGGGGGAGGTATGGAAATATGGAACGAGGAGGAGGAGGAGGAGGAGGAGGAGGAGGAGGAGGAGGAGGAGGAGGAGGAGGGATAACTGGCAGAACACTGGAAGAGGCAGGGAAGGAAGAGAAGAAGGGAAGAGGTGAGGAGGAAAGCAATAAGGAAGCTATGGGAGGAGAGAAGAGGAAGAAGGAAGAAAGAGGAGGAGGAGGAAGAGGAGGAGGAGGAGGAGGAGGAGGTATGGGACAAGGAAGACAGGAGGAAAGGTTGGGGGGGGGAGGAGGCATTAGTGGAGGTATGGGGGAAGAATAGACGAGGAGGGGGGGGGAGGGGGAGGAACCATTAGAGGAAGAATAAGAAGAGATGAGGGAGGAGGAGGAGGAGGAGGAGGAGGTGGAGAGGGAGGAGGTAGAGAACTGAAGGGAAGTGAGAGAGGAGAGAAAAGGAGGAGGCAGTGTTATGGTAGATGTATGGGTGGTAGGAGGAGGAGGAGGAGGAGGAGGAGGAGGAGGAGGAGGAGGAGGAGGAGGAGGAGGAGGAGGAGGAGGAGGAGAAGGACAAATGGAGGGGAACAGAAGGAAGGAGAGTGGAGAGGGAAGTATGGTAAAGTAATGGGAGACACGGAGAGAGGGAGGGATGGAGGGAGAGGGGAAAGAGGAGGAGGAGGAGGAGGAAGAGGAGAGGGGAAGGAGGAGGAGGAAAGGAGGGCAATGGAGAGGGAAATCAGCGGGTGTGGCGATGCGGGAAGAAAGTCGGATAAAGGGAATAGAAAATGACTTGATAAATGAGGAAGATACAATAAGGGAAATAAGGAAGACTTTACCTCCTCCTCCTCCTCTCCTCCCTCCTCCTCCTTTATATATAAGTAGTGTTACGAGGAAGAACTGTCTTATCTCCCTAATCCTCCTCCTCCTTCTCCTCTTCCTCCTCCTCTTCTGTGATAAGGAAGAGGAGCCAGCCAGACGCCGCTCCTCTTATCTCTGGTTGAGTCTGATTTAAATGATAAGAAAGATTAGAGTCAAGAAATGATGTCAAGTTATGTAAACAGAGCACCACCATCGTCCTAACTACTACTACTACTACTACTACTACTACTACTACTACTAATAATAATAATAATAATAATAATAATAATAATAATAATAATAATAATAAGCTTGATAGACGTGTATTAGATGTGTTATGTTTTTGTTGAACTTCCCTGAACACAAACTTATGAATATCCAATGAGTGTGTTGATACAATCTTTATCTTCAATGTTGACAGCCACGGAGAGAGCGAGAGCGAGAGAGAGAGAGAGAGAGAGAGAGAGAGAGAGAGAGAGAGAGAGAGAGAGAGAGAGAGAGAGGTAGCTCGTCCCCTCAT
>JAPQNM010001722.1:120000-122500 GCA_029783475.1 Metacarcinus magister | reverse complement strand
TTATTATCATTATTGTTGTTGTTTAACGAGATAAATGTATATATAAAACTCACGTCCTTTTTACATTCACTCTTACTCCTGTGTGTGGACGATCATCAGAAAAATAGAAAAATAAAAATAAGAGATAGATAAGATTAGATAAATAAATGTAAAGAGATTATAAGACTAGAAAAATAAGGGACAGGGATGAATGAGAGAAAGGGAAAAGATGAAGAAACAACTGAATGTGGACAAAGAGAAAACGAGAGAGAGAGAGAGAGAGAGAGAGAGAGAGAGAGAGAGAGAGAGAGAGAGAGAGAGAGAGAGAGAGAGAGAGAGAGAATTATATGGTCAAAGAAGCAACATAATTAACGTGGTTTGAAAAGCAGGAGTTTGTCTGTAATTTAACCTTTCCAGCGACTGTTGACTGATTCAGGGAAGACCTGCGGCGTTCAGGTCAAGGACGGGAGGAAATTTGAGATTAACTAAGCATCCTTTCATAATAAATGTTGTCAGCCCTCTCTCTCTCTCTCTCTCTCTCTCTCTCTCTCTCTCTCTCTCTCTCTCTCTCTCTCTCTCTCTCTCTCTCTCTCTCTCTCTCTCTCTCTCTTTCAACTAGTTAATTTTCCAAAGTTAAGTTCTACTGAATAACTCACTTACCCAAACGTGAACATTTTTTAATAACTTTATAATAAAAAAAAATAAATGAATAAAATCAATTAAACATTCTCAAACACATTACAAAAAGTTCTCATCAGATACGACATTAAACGAGTCCCCGTAATGACCTATCTCCCTTCGTTTTGTATATAAGGAATTAAGTAAGTAAGGAAGGAAGGACGGAAGGTTAGAATGCAAGAAGACCCGCTACCCCAAACCAATCACCTCCTCCTTGGGTCCTCCTTGGGGCTGACAATATCTTAATGATGCGGTCGGACCTTAGATGAACTGGCGTCTCTAAATACGGTGTGACATGACTTAAGTGTCAAGGAGCCATTTAATCGAATCATAGGACCAAATTTACGATCACAGAAGGCGACCATCCGACTGCCTTTGTTATGACCGTTTGGCGAGAGAGAGAGAGAGAGAGAGAGAGAGAGAGAGAGAGAGAGAGAGAGAGAGAGAGAGAGAGAGAAGAGAGAGAGGAGAGAGAGAGAGAGAGAGAGAGAAGACTTAACTCAACACCTCCATCCCACCGTCACTGCATTACAACCAGCGAGACAAGACTTCGTTCGATCTCCCCGCCTCTCGTTTTCTCCAGCGGCTCAGTAATTACACCCCATTTTCTTTGCATCCCTTCTAGCGCGGTCTGGTGTTCCTCAGTTTTCTGTTGTGATTATGAGTGTGTGAATAAGAGCGTTTCGTTTTCTGTTGGTTCTGCAGCCACTCCACACCCACACACCCACACACACACACACACCACACACACCCACACACACACACACACACACACACACACGGGGAATGGTATAATAATGTAGATGATATCGGTGGAATAGAATGTATAGGAGAAAATAACACCCATAAAGAAGATAATAAAAGAGGGTTCCTTAGCGCAGATGTTCCATGTCAGAGAAAGGAATTAGTAGCTCTCTCTCTCTCTCTCTCTCTCTCTCTCTCTCTCTCTCTCTCTCTCTCTCTCTCTCTCTCTCTCTCTCTCTCTCTCTCTCTCTTTATCTCTCAGTTGGATACAAGACGTTTTTTCGGGGACTAAATGTGGTCAAACTGGAACCTCCATCAAGGGAACGACACACACACACACCGAGGGACGGACGACCAGCATGAAAAACGCCACCTGTATCGATACCACTTGTCTGTCTGTCACACATCATTGCATCCGACCTCCCCTAGAGAACGCCTTGCCTCCTATACCTCCCTCCCTCCCTCCCCTAGAGAACGCCTCGCCTCTCCTCCTCTCCCTCCCTCTTACCTTCCTGTCCTGTCTTTAACCTCCCTCCCTCATTGGCTTAGGTATTGTGACGTAACACCATCCACAGCCAATGGAAATCCGTCACCGCTGCCACCAGTTGTGTTTGGGCGGATCTTGCGTGACGTCAGACGCTAACCGACCAATAACAAGCCTGGGTTATAATGTGGCGCCACGTGATTGGTTAAGACTGAGATGTTGTTAAATAAAAAGGAAAAGAATGAAAATTGTTTAGCTATAGTAATACAGAGATAGAGAGAGGTAAGGAGGTCAAAATGAAGAGTAGAAATGAGAGAAACGTACATTATCTTCAATTAAAACAATAACAACACTGATATAACTTTAATAATAAGACAATCAGCCTCCGTCTATGCCTTAAAGACTTAAAGCGAACTAACTAACTAACTACCAGGAAACTATTACAAGAACATAACGCGTCATGATTAGGAGAGGAAGTTAAGTTGTACGAGCACTGGAAACTACTTGAAACTACTACTACTACTTCTACTACTACTACTACTACTACTACTACTACTACTACTACTACTACTACTGAATCCTAGACAGAGGGCGCCTCCACCTAACTGCTTTACG
>JAPQNM010001722.1:112500-115000 GCA_029783475.1 Metacarcinus magister | reverse complement strand
CACGGGTCAGCCAAGGTAATGTTTGTCCACGAGAGAGAGAGAGAGAGAGAGAGAGAGAGAGAGAGAGAGAGAGAGAGAGAGAGAGAGAGAGAGAGAGAGAGAGAGAGAGAGAGAGTCACATTAAAAACAGAACAAGAATAATAATGTTAATAATTATTCGTTTGTATCTTGTTTTTTGCGTTCAATTTGAAGGTCGTGTGTGTGTGTGTGTGTGTGTGTGTGTGTGTGTGTGTGTGTGTGTGTGTGTGTGTGTGTGTGTGTTCATACGTTCCTCTTCCTTACCACCAAACCTTAATTAAAAATAAAAATAATAATAATAAACATTTATATATATAACCACAAACCTCAATGGAAACAACCCTTTACACACACACACACACACACACACACACACACACACACACACACACACACACACACACACACACACACACATATCTCCCCCATTACGCATCCCAATTGGACAAAAAATACTGGTAGTAGCCACAATCACGCAACCAGCCACACACACACACACACACCACACACACACACACACACACACACACACACACACACACAATATTCACCACTCTTAATTCTCAATGTGCACGCCAACAAAAGCATTTAGGTGGTGGCCGAAGGAAATTGTGGCTGTGGGCGGCTATTCAGTCCACACACACACACACACACACACACACACACACACACACACACACACACACACACACACACACACACACACACACACATACTAACAACGATAATATTCACACAACCGCACAACCAAAAAGAGATATAAAACTAAGAAAAAAAAAGACGAGAAGGAACGAGAAGGGAAGGCAAGGCAAGGCAAGGGAAGGGAAGGGAAGATGAAGATGAAGGGAAGGGAAGGGAAGGGAAGGGAAGGGAAGGGAAGGGAAGGGAAGGGAAGATGAAGGGAAGGGAAGGGAAGCGAAGGGAAGGGAGAGGGAGAAGGGAGACGAGACGTGCGAGCAAGGCAAAACGAGGGAAAGAGATAGAAAGAGACATAAAAATCAAATGAGGGGAAGGTAGGAATGGAAAATCTGCGGGGTGGGAGTCAAAAATAGAGAGAAAGAGAAAGAAGAAAGATAGAAAGATAGATTGAGGGGAACCACGGAAACACGACATCAAGGGGGAAAAAACGAGGGGAAAAAAACAACAACATTATGACAAGTGCGTTTTTCTTGTCTTTTTATTATGAAGGGTGACACAAGACGAGCGTTAAGTGGTTGGTAATATCTGCAGAATGGACGTAGTAATAAGAGTAGTGGTGGTGGTGGTGGTGGTGGTGGTGGTTGTGGTCTGTGAATTCAGTGATAATAATGGAGTTAAGCTTAATAGGGAAGGCTTGTTAATAATTATCTTAATGAGCACATTCATCGCGTGAGAATTATCTGGTAACCCAACTGGAAAGGGGAGGAGGAGGAGGAGGAGGAGGAGGGAAAGGAGGAGGAGAAGGAGAAGGAGAAGGAGAAGGAGGAGGAGGAGGAAGAGGTGGGGGTAGATGATGGATTAAGGAGATGAGAAAGGGTAAGGCCAAGCGACTGGAAGGGAGGAGGAGGAGGAGGAGGAGGAGGAGGAGGAGGAGGAGGAGGAGGAGGAGGAGGAGGAGGAAGAAGGGATGCAAGGGAAAATAGTGAAAGGTGAACGAGGAAATTCAAGCGATAAGAAAAAATTAGAATAACGTGATATATGAACAAAGAAAGAATTAGAATATGATTAGGAGAGAGAGAGAGAGAGAGAGAGAGAGAGAGAGAGAGAGAGAGAGAGAGAGAGAGAGAGAGAGAGAGAGAGATGATCCAGTTAGCATAGTAGTAATAAAAGTGTTAGTAGTAGTAATGATAATGACGGTGTACTTACTGTCTTCCAATCCACTGACGGGGCCTCGGGAGGTGGGGGCGGCAGCATGGGGGCGGGCGTGGGGGAGGAGAGCCGCCCCCAACACCCCCAACACCAGCACCCTTGTCCCCCACTTCTGTCCGCCGCCCACCATTGCCAACTCTGTCTTTCTCTGTCTATCACTCACTGTCTTCTTTTTAATTGTATCACCGTCTATTTCAGGTTCAAATTCCGTGTTTTTTCAATCATTCGCATCTTTTCTTCGTCCCTTTTTATAGTTTTTCTTCGTTATCGCTATGGTTCCGTCGGGTTCACACGCCCATCGCCTCCGTTCTGGTGGTTATCTTCAAGCTTAACTGTCTATCAAGCTGTCCACTCCCTCCTTGAAGCTGCCGTGTGTTATCTGTGTTATCGCCCGATGCAGTGTGGTCTCAGGAGTCTAATAACACGCCGCTAAGTGCTTGTGCTCCTCGGTATCTTCCTCAAGCCAGTTATCTAAAGGTTACCACCACCATCACCACCGTCGCCGCTGCAGCCGTCAGTACCAACACCTTGATATTGTCTCTCTTGGGTTTATCATAATTCTCTAAAGTTTCTTCATTCCTCACAAAGTTATTTCGCGATGTATACAGTTCATGTGCACGGCTGTCTGTGTGGT
>JAPQNM010001722.1:102500-107500 GCA_029783475.1 Metacarcinus magister | reverse complement strand
CCGTCAGACACAACAAAATCTTCATTATCCCCCAAGTGACGCCGCCTCATCGTGTGTGTGTGTGTGTGTGTGTGTGTGTGTGTGTGTGTGTGTGTGTGTGTGTGTGTGTGTGGTGTGGCGGGAGGTCGTGTGGTGTGGTCAGGAAATAGCGTTAAACATGTGGTCACGAGCTATGGAACGACACATCCGGTAGAATTTTTTTGGTGGTTTAGAGTGTAATGTGGTGTGGTGTGTTGTGGCATGGTATGGTGTGGTATGGTGTGGCAGAGGCAGGGACAGGGGTAGCAGGTGTAGTGTAACAGAGGGAAGCAAGGTTGGTGGTGTCCTTCACTGCCACCCGAGTCCAGATTAAAGGCTTTCACAGACCGATTTTCACGTCCTTTCCTTCAGCTTTATCCTCCCCGCGCCTGCATGCTGTTCCCCGCTGCCCGCCGACCCCCAACAAAATATGGCACCCAGCGGCACTGATTTATTTTACTGCCACGCAAGCTGAACAGTCGCTGTGTTTTGTCCTTCCAGCAATGCACAAGCTGTTAAGGGGGTTGAGGGGGAGGGAAGGGGGGAGGGAACACCTTGCACAGCTAACGACTTACACAACACCGAGAGAACACTATTAATATTATACTGTTACTACTACTACTGCTACTATTACTATTACTACTACTACTACTACTACTACTACTACTATTACTACTAGCCCTTGCCCTTCACATCCTTTTCCAGGTATTTTGCAGGTGAACAGAAAAAAAAAAAGTAAAGAGACAAGAGGTTAAAGCAAAATGAAAGTGAATACACAAACACACACACTAAAAAAAAAAAATTAACACCAGATTCTTGACAAGGCAGCGGCGGGGGCGTGGCGGGGGGCGGGGGGCGGGGGAAGTGGGGGACTGGGGTAATTGCTTTTAAGTGATCCAGTTTTCAAAGGACGAAGCAAGCGACCTCACCAAGCAAGCCAGCATGTACTAGTTGTGTTGCAGTGACCCCAGCGTGTGTGTGTGTGTGTATGTGTGTGTATGTGGACAAACTTCCACACAACGCGACACACTCCATTACCCAGACGACATCTCCTCCTCCTCCTCCTCCTCCTCCTCCTCCTCCTCCTTGTCCTCCTCCTCCTCGTCGTAGTCGTCGCGCAGCCAGAGTTCCAGCCTCACTATCGTAAGTTTGCCGTCTTGTCGCCCCAGCACACGGCCGGGCCAACGTAACTCCCCGGGGGAACACTGTGCCTTCCACCCGTGACTCCAAACTTGCGGCTTCAGTTACACCAGTTGGCGGGGTGAGCGAGAAAACTCATTAACTAGGAGATATTAATAGCCCGAGGGTGTATGTGTGTGTGTGTGTGTGTGTGTGTGTGTGTGTGTGTGTGTGTGTGTGTGTGTGTGTGTGTGTGAATCGTACGGCTGGCAGTAGGTCGGAGCATAGCGCTGGTTTGTTTTGATGTCAGGTCTAGTAGAGGCAGCATGAGGTACAGTCTCAATCTTGGTACTACTATTATTACTGTGTGTGTGTGTGTGTGTGTGTGTGTGTGTTCATGTGTGTGTGTGTGTGTGTGTGTGTTCATATGTGTGTGTGTGTGTTTATTTTTGCTTATGTTTGTTTAGTCATACAGTAGAAGTAGGATGTTGTTTATACGGTCGTAAAACGTTAGCATGTGTCTTCATGATGTGTCGAGGCACTCCAGGCTTCACTACGTCTTGTCTTCCTCCTCCTCCTCCTCCTCCTCCTTCTCCTCCTCCTCCTCCACCGCCTGCGTCAGGATGGTGAAACACGAGTCGCCAGTCAAGAACCCAAGGGGAGGGATAAGAACACACACACACACACACACACACACACACACACACACAGAGCCTCTCACTCCTCTCATTTCCTCTCCACTAGAGAAGATAAAACATCCCTGACAATGAATGAATCCTTGTGACGGCCATGATGGTACTCCACTTAAGAACGAGAGAGAGAGAGAGAGAGAGAGAGAGAGAGAGAGAGAGAGAGAGAGAGAGAGAGAGAGAGAGAGAGAGAGAGAGAGAGAGAGAGAGATTGTACGTACATGATCGTGACTAACTGTATATAAATATGTCTGTATGCGAGTGTGTGCGTGTATATGTGTGTGTGCGTGCGTGTGTGTGTGTGCGTGTGTATGTGCGTGTGTGTTAAGTGTCAGGGATCAGTGAGTAACCTAATTACAGCCTAACTAACGCGTGGTGGAGAGAATGGCTTGTGAATATTGAGAGAGTTATGTAGGTATTGGTGTGGCTGGCGGGGCGATCGGTGTTGAGAGGCTGGTGTTGAGGGGGTGGTGTTGAGGAGTGGTGTTCAGGGGGCGGTGTTGAGGGGGTGGTGTTGAGGGGTGGTGTTGAGGGGTTGGTGTTCAGGGGGTGGTGTTGAGGGGTGGTGTTGAGGGGTGGTGTTCAGGGGTTGGTGTTGAGGGGTTGGTGTTGAGGGGTTGGTGTTGAGGGGTTGGTGTTGAGGGGTTGGTGTTGAGGGGTGGTGTTGAGCGGTGGTGTTGAGGGGTTGGTGTTCAGGGGTTGGTGTTGAGGGTTGGTGTTGAGGGGTGGTGCTTCATCTAATTATTCCAGGTGTGTGGTGTTGCAGTGTTCCCGCGGATGGCTGGATCAACGAATCGCGTGGAAAATAATGTTGTTTTAGACTCACACCGCTGCACCAGGTTTGTTTACTCACACTCATATGTAAACAGTATGAACTGATTCTCTCTTTTATTAATAGGATAGAGAGAGAAAAAGAGAAAGACTCCTCTCTCTCTCCCTACCCTCCTTCCTCCTCCCCACGTGATCCTACATACACACACACACACACACACACACACACACACACACACACACACACACACACACACACACACACACACACACACACACACACACATACACTTCGTCCTTCCATGTATAAGTAAAATGATAAATGTATATCATCATATAAAGGAGAGTGAGTGGCTTCCTAACACTGTCTTATTTAACATTACCAGACATCTCATCCCTTCTTCAGGTGGGTGAGTGGGTGAGTGGGTGAGTGGGTGAGTGGGTGAGTGGGTGAGGTGAGTGGGTGAGGTGAGGTGAGGTGTGGCTTAGCTTGAGTGAGTTAAGTTGAGTTTCTTGAAGCACTCTTAAAAAACTTAACAATTCACTCTTAAGCTTCCCCCGTTGCCTCGTTCCCACCTTGAAGTGAAAAGAGGAAGGGCGGGGTGGCAGGTGGATGGGCGGGGTGTGGGTGGTGGAAGGAGGATGGGCGCGGGGTGGAAGGGGTGCGATAGGGTGGTCTGTTTCCCCTCGCACCTCCCACCAAGCGACTTTAATGTTCACCCCCTTCACCCCCCCGCCCCTCACACACACCCCCATGTTAAGTGTTCTCTCGGGGGCCGCTGACCTCGACCTTCCCCCCCCCGAAACATCCCCACCAACGACCATCCCCTCTCTTCAGCCGTAGACGTGACCCTAGCTGAATACCTTCCTTCATTACCATACACCTGTTGGAATGAGGAGGAAAGGTGAAGAACTCTCTCTCTCTCTCTCTCTTTCTTTCTCTCTCTCTTTTTTTTCTCTCTCTCTTTCTGTTACTTTTTCTTTTGATCTAAATTTGCCTAAGTGTCTAATTAGAACACGCGCCAGACTCTGTACGTACTTACACACACACACACACACACACACACACACACACACACACACACACACACACACACACACACACACACACACACACACCGATTAGCATGGAGATTAGCCCCACGAAACACAAAAGTTGCAACACAACAATTAACATGGAAATAGTTGACAGCACCCCTTCACCCCTCTCTCTCTCTCTCTCTCTCTCTCTCTCTCTCTCTCTCTCTCTCTCTCTCTCTCTCTCTCTCTCTCTCTCTCTCTCTCTCTCTCTCTCTCCATCATGTCTCCTCTCCACAGATACATCATCCAACTCCTCCTATTCCTCCTCTTCCTCCTCCTCCTCCTCCTCCTCCTCCTCCTCCTCCTCCTCCTCCTCCTCCTCAAAAGCTATTAGAGATATTAAAAATATCATTGCAGCATCTGATAGGCCTAATTAAACTGTACAACTGTCATTATGAATATTTGTTCTATGACTAATAATTACGCAGTAAAATGAAACCGTATATTTATATAAAAACATGACTTTCCTCCTCATTTTCTCGAAAGCTATTAGAGATATTGGAAATATCATTGCAGCATCTGATAGACCTAATTAATCTGTGCAACTGTCATTATGAATATTTGTTCTATGACAAATAATTACGCAGTAAAATGCAACCGTATATTTTAAAACCCAGTCAGCATTGCTCAGAGGTAGTTAAAACTGCTAACAGATTGGTCGGCTTTATTGGGCGTACTTTCGAAAATAAATCAGAAAAAGTCATATTAAAACTGCATAATTCACTAGTACGACCCCATCTTGAGTATTGCGTACAGTTTTGGTCCCCATATTACACAAAGGACATTGACAAACTGGAAAGGGTCCAGCGAAGAATAACAAAAATGATTTCAAAGCTGAAAAATAAACCTTATGATGAAAGACTTAAAGAACTAAACTTATTCAGCCTAGAAAAACGAAGGATGCGAGGGGATTTAATTGAAATGTTCAAGATAATCAAAGGATTTGATAATATCAATGCAGAAGATTATATTACTTTTGATCGATCAAATATAACAAGAAGACATCATTCTTTTAAGATTACTGGTAAAAGATTCACATCAAACAAAGCCAAGCACTTCTTTTTTAATCGGATCGTTAACGTTTGGAACTCCCTGCCCGCCAATGTCGTCGACAGTAAAACAATTACTACGTTCAAAAATAGACTTGACAAATATTTAGAAGCCAATCCACAACTAAAATACTATCCGTTAACGTAGCAAACTTTGAGTAAGTTCATCCTGATGTACCTAACTTACGAAATGTCGATTCAAAAGACGTCGCTAGTGGCCTGACATCGCTTGCCAGGAAGTAGTGGTAGCAGTAGTGGTAGTGACAGTAGTGAC
>JAPQNM010001722.1:87500-95000 GCA_029783475.1 Metacarcinus magister | reverse complement strand
TGGGTCTCTAGGGCGGCTGTGTCAACAAGGTCCACGCGTGACGCCCCGGAAAATGGACAGTCGGGTTTGTTGACTTGAGTTCCCTCCCTCGACCACCGTCTGCTCCGAGGATTATGGGAGCTCGTAATCTTTCTCTTTCTCTCTCTTTCTCTCTCTCTCTCTCTCTCTCTCTCTCTCTCTCTCTCTCTCTCTCTCCCTCTCTCTCTCTCTCTCTCTCTCTCTCTCTCGATAATGTTATGGTTTTTTTGTTACGACTAATTATAATTCTCCGTCAGTGCTTCGTCTTACATCGTGTGTAATTTGAGTTCCATTCATTACAGATATATAAGACAAGTCAAAGGATGAAGGTCTGGTAGGGTTACACTTCATAATTATCAAGAGGGACACTGATTTAACATAGAAATAGTACATAATAGTATTTGGAAATGGTACAAGAAGAATACGAAGAGATAGAGACAGATAGATTGACAGCAACATCCCTTTTGGACTTAACGAGAAAGACTGAACCTTGATGTGTGTAAGGTTAAGATGTTTTTTAGGGTAATTTTCTCCTCTCGTCTATAGAAGTTCGCGTTCAGGTAATGGGATGAAAGGGAATCGTTATACAGGGTTGAGTAGTTTATATCCAATCACCTTATTGAACGTGAGTCACCTAAGGGAGTTAATACAAGGTGTGTTGGGTTATTATATTAAAGTTGTATTTACTCTTTACGGAATGGTTAGATAAGTATATATGTATTTGCTTTTCTTTCTACAATGCGAGAACTAACCAAATAAAATAAATAAAACAAAAGTACAACAAAAAAAAAACCACAACTCTATTTAAAAACAAGAACATGCAAATAAAAAAAATAAATGAATAAAAAGAGAGAAAGAAATAAAAAAAAATTCAATATATACTCCATTGTTCTTATTTATATATTATTATTTGTTTTACTTATTATTATCTTATTACTTATATATATTTTTTATCATTTTTTTTATCTATTTTATTATCTTTTTTTTTTTTTTTTAGCAGTAGGACGAGAAAGAGACGTGAGGCAGAGGCTACTGACGGAGACGAAACCGTGAAGATACTGGTAAACTTTTACATTAGCAAGATGAACTGAATAGGGATAAGAAGGGATAAGAAAAGGAGTAGAAAGTGTTGCAGGGCGGGAGTGTAAGGCGGATGGGAGGAGGGCCAGGGAGGAGGATGAGGGAGGAGGGTGGAAGGAGGGTAGGAGAGGAGGGTGGGAGGAGGGTAGGAAGGAACATGCAGATGACAAATTCGGAAGATCAACCATGGAAGTCACTGAGGAAGAAGTTAAGAAAAGTACTGGGAGGGGATGAGAGAGATTGCAAGGAACTGAGAGAGAATGAGAGGGACTGAGAGGGACTGAGAGGAATGAGAGGGACTACGAAAGACTGTGTGGTACTGAGAGGCGGTGAGAGGGATTGAGAGGGACTGAAAACAAGCGTCTTAATTAAGGGCGAAGAATGATGAGAGGAACAGCTGGGCCCTCCACCTTAGCTGTTTAAGAGGTGGTGTGTGGGTGGAGGTGGGGGTGGAGGTGGAGGTGGGAGGGACATATCATACTAGGGTGGATGAGGCACTGTAATAGAGGCTGCATGTAAGTGGAGAAGTGGAAAGTGGTGTTAATTAAGTAAGGAGTGAGCAGCAGGATCTGATTCCACTAAGGAGGATTAAGGAAAAAAAAGGTAACATGTGAGGTTAGTTAGTGAAGGACAGACAGTACGTAGTAAGGTGTGTGTGTGTGTGTGTGTGTGTGTGTGTGTGTGTGTGTGTGTGTGTGTGTGTGTGTGTGTCTGTGTGTGGAAGCCTCAAGGTTCTTAACTACATAATTCCACTGTGTTTTCTTTCCCCTTTCCTCGTAAAATAATGGAAGCACAGCGTCTCTTCAAGCGTTGTGTAATCCTATTGAGGCTTGTCTGTTAAATGAAAAATGTGAATGAAAAAAATAATCAGGCTTAGAGACGCTATATACAACAACAATGGTTAGTTAGCTGGGCGAGAAAAATGGAAGGAAAAAAATAATGCAGTAAATGTTTTTGTTTGTTTTTTTGGTTATATGTTAAAGAGAAACAACGATAATACGATTTAAGGTCAGTGACACTCTTAGTTGACATTTCTCTGTATACATAAAAACAAAAACTAAATAAAAATGTCCAATAGGAGAATAGCTTTACAAAGATTCCAAGAGTATATAATAAAATTTTTCTTAAAGAACATGAATTTCATATCCAACTTTAACCAACGTTCTGTCTGTCAGCCGTCGACTTTATACTTAGTAATACGAGACGAAACAAGCAGAAATGAACCAAAACTTCCCACCATCACCATCAAAGAGAGAGAGAGAGAGAGACAGAGACAGAGAAAGAGAGAGAAAGTGTACAACATACGCCTCCTCCTCTCTCTCTCTACACACACACACACACACACACACACACACACACACACACATACACACACACACTTGGTATACAACACACAGAAAAGGGTTCCCGTCACCATGTAAAGTATAATATTCCAACGTAACACAAGCTTAACACCACAACCAACTTTGTTATCCTGTGTTCAGAGGCTCGAGGGAGGTGAGGTAGAGGAGAGAATACATAGAATACTAGAACAACTTTATGATCAGAGGAAGGTAATTGTGGGAAAGTTAGCAAGCAAGGGTTAGTTAGTTTGTTAGTTGGTTTAGTTTAGTCGTTGAAACAAGGCCAAGAGGAGAGTATGTGGGGACGGGATGGGAATTAAGGTGTCACTCAAGGGTCGCTTGTATGATGTTTCAGGTAAAGACGAGGAAGGATTGTTCACTGTTGATCGATCGGTGAAGGGAAAGTGACATGGTGGTGGTGGTGGTGGTGGTGGTGGTGGTGGTGGTGGCGATGGTGGTGATGGTGAATACACGAACACTATTAACATTCAGATTTTTACAAAGGAGGGAGAAAAGAGTTAATTAAGATATCCTCCACTTTTGAAAGCTAAATATTCAACCCAATTTGCATAACACATACGATTAAAGTCACACTAACACTCGACAAAGTTTGCATTCAACGATTTCCTGTCTCCAATTTTCCTCTCATTTTTTTTTTCTTTTCATCCCAAATTCTCATCGACGGAAGGACGGAAGGAAGGAAGGAAGGGATAAAAAGAAAACTAAAACGTTGCTACGATACATTTGGTTAGTAATGATGTCGTTAGCAGGTGGAATGAGGCTCCGGGCTGTAGTGGAGCAAAGAAACACGATACAATACTTTACTAAATAACTCGACCGTCACTTTCTGAACTCCTATCTAAGGCGAGGAGGAGGAGGAGGAGGAGGAGGAGGAGGAGGAGGAGGAGGAGGAGGAGGAGGAGAATAGGAAAGGAGAAGTCTTATAGTTTATGTATGATGTAAAATTGTATTGTTATGCTTGTGACAGAAAGATCTAAATTAAGCATAGATTTAGTTTTTCATTTGTTTTCTTTCTTACATTAGTTCAACATCATATTGATATTGTATTCATGTGTAAGAAAATGTTGTCTTTTTTAACACACACACACACATACACACACACACACACGCACACACACACACACACACACACACGCACACACACACACACACACACACACACACTTGGAAATTGGGGGAAAATTCGCACCGGAAACCATCGCTTCAAACTACAAATTCAACATTCATTAATTTTTTTGTTCCTCCATCCATCAATAATCTCTCTCTCTCTCTCTCTCTCTCTCTCTCTCTCTCTCTCTCTCTCTCTCTCTCTCTCTCTCTCTCTCTCTCTCTCTCTCTCTCTCTCATTAACACATTCACATTTTTAAGAGGATTAATAATAGATAGACTTCATCATTAATCCTTGATGACAATTTTTTTCTTTTTCTCTTAATCCTTCGATAAAATTAGGGGTGTGTGTAATTAAAGCAATTATCTGAGCGGAGGGCGTATGAATGCACCTCATTTATGCCTCACACTGATGCTCCGAGTCCTTGATTAATCACTTCGTTTAACACACCTGCCTGTCTACTGCTAATTACTGAACGGTCTCATTTCCTAGCCTGATTTTCACCCAGAACGAGTTACGATTGGAGACTCACTTCCTCCTCCTCCACCTCCTCCTTCTCCATCTCCTCCTCCTTCTCCTCCTCCTCCAGACTTGATGGCTAATTAAGGTGGTTTTGAGGTGAACTTTCTCGCCTCATGACTTCAGGTGCATTCAGAGCCACTCACCTGATTAGGGAAGGCTCAGGGCACGCGGCGACAACTTCACCATTAGACTCTAGGCGACGAGGAGGAGGAAGAAGAAGGAGAAGAAGACGAGGAAGACGAGGATGAAGATGAAGAAGAAGAACACGAGGAAGAAGAATAAGAAGAAGAGGGAGATGAATACAAGAAAGAAGAAAGCAAGGAAGGCGAGGAAGGATCCATCACATTGGAAAGTGAATTGAGGCGTGTGTGTGTGTGTGTGTGTGTGTGTGTGTGTGTGTGTGTGTGTGTGTGTGTGTGTGTGTGTGTGTGTGTGTGTGTGTGTGTGTGTGTGTGTGTGTGTGTGTGTGTGTGGGTGTCAAGGGAAACACTAGCAAGGTTTGTTAAGGAAGAAGGGTTGAAACGAAACGGGGGAGGGAAAAAAAGATTGAGAGCCGTCTAGGAAGGGGAAAGGGAGGGAAAAAGGTGAGGAAATTAAAGGAAGTGAGAGGAAAAGGAGGGAAACACAAGGGAAAAAAAGGAAATATGGAGGAGGAAGAGGAGGAGGAGGAGGAGGAATGAGCGTGGTGTGAGAGGGAAAAAAATGAAGAGCTTATGTGAGGTAAGAGTGAGGGGAAAAAAACGATTCCGGGTGAGGAAGAGTGAGGGGAAATGAGGTAATGAGAGAGAGAGAGAGAGAGAGAGAGAGAGAGAGAGAGAGAGAGAGAGAGAGAGAGAGAGAGAGAGAGAGAGAGAGAGAAAAGGAAAGCTTATATAGAGGGAGAGTGAAAGGGAATCTGATGAAAGGAGGAGGAGGAGGAGGAGGAGGAGGAGGAGGAGGAGGAGGAGGAGGAGGAGGAGGAGGAAGAAGAAGAAGAAGAGGAGCCACACAAAGAATATCATACACACAGGTGAGGGGTCTAACATATAGGATGACTCTCCCCTCCCCTGCCATTGTCTCCCCTCGTTTTGAAGGCCGAGGGGAGGAAATACACAGCCTGGCAAACAAAATTAACCACTGCAATGCAACAAGAACCCCGTATCTCTCTCTCTCTCTCTCTCTCTCTCTCTCTCTCTCTCTCTCTCTCTCTCTCTCTCTCTCTCTCTCTCTCTGTCTCAATCCCCTTTTGTCTACCTACGTTTAGAGGGGAGATGATGAAAAAAATAGAGAGAGAGAAAGAGGGGAGAACACTTTTTTTTGTACCACCTTTCAACTGTTTCTATACCTATGTAAATGAATAAAAAAATAAGAGAAACAAAAGAGAGGGAGAGGTAATTTCAGACCACGTGACTATGGAACAAACTGTGAGAGAGAGAGAGAGAGAGAGAGAGAGAGAGAGAGAGAGAGAGAGAGAGAGAGAGAGAGAGAGAGAGAGAGAGAGAGAGAGAGAGAGAGAGAGAGAGAGAGAGAGAGGAGAGAGAGAGAGAGAGAGAGAGAGAAAAAAAAAACTGAAAAACGTGAGGCGTCAACAGTAGGTCAGTGGTACCCTCAACCTGCCCCTCACCCCCCCTTACCTTCCCCTCACATCCCCTTACCTTCCCCTCACATCCCCTTACCTTCCCCTCACACCCTTTAGATGCATCAAAAAAAGGGGACAGGGAGGCGGAACACGACCTAAGAGGGGAGGACAGGCTACAAACCCTTCCTTCTTTCCCCTCAGTACACGCCTAGAACGAGGGGAACAACATGCAGGACGGAGAGGCAGGCAGGCAGACAGGCAGGCAGGCAGAGAGGCAGGCAGGCAGACAGGCAGACAGGCAGAGAGACAGAGAGACAGAGAGGCAGGTAGACAGGTAGGCAGGCAAACAGAGAGATAGAAAGGCAGACAGGTAGAGAGACATAGAGGCAAGCAAGCAGACAGGCAGGCAGGCAGGTAAGCAGACAGGAAGGCAGGCAGGAAGGCAGAGAGATAAAGAGGCAAGCAGAGAGATAGAGAGGCAAACAAGCAGGCAGGCAGGCAGGCAAAGAGACATAGAGGCAGACAGTCTAGCAGGCAGGCAGGCAGGCAGGCAGGCAGGCAGGCAGGCAGGCAGGCAGGCAGGTAGGCCATTAGAGGCGAACATAATCCGTGAGTTGTAATATAGAACCACAAGGGAATTTTTCTAATGTTTTCACGAGTTGGCGTGACATTAGATTAGCGTTTTTTATGATGCTGTGTTAAGTGTTTAGCAACTTTTACGCGGGTACACGGGAAGGAAACGGAGGTGAAACAGGAGGAGGAGGAGGAAGAGGAGGAGGAGAAAGAGGAAGAAGAGGAGGAGGAGAAGAAGGAGGAGGACCAACCAGCCAGCCAGCCAGTTAGCCATAATGGGAGAGTTTACGTAAGAGGACTAGACGAGCAAAAAAAATAAATAAATAATAAAAAAAAAACGTAATAGTCTCCCAGGTAATGACTGTCGCGCTGCCACAAGATCCAACGCAATAGAAAACGAGCTTTGGAATCCCTCCTTTTATAACGTAATAATGATGATGCTGTTGCTTCCTCCCGCTGTGCATCGCTCTGCCATAACCAACAGCTAATTTATTCAGACGTACAGTAAATAGGAGACGGAGGGAAGGAGGTAAGGAGGGAAGGAGGGAAGGGAAGGAAGCTGTTTTACCTTCCCTCACTAATCTCTTGGCCTTCTGTCCCTTAAGTCAATTTTGTTCGAAGTTAGGTTAGGTTAGGTTAGGTTAGGTTCCAAGATCTCACGTTGCTCAGTGCTGGGAATAGATTGAGATCCCTTTACTTCATTAAATATTGGAATGAATTTACGAAGAAGGAGGAGGAGGAGGAGGAGGAGGAGGAGGAGGAGGAGGAGGAGGAGGAGGAGAAGAAGGAGGAGGTACAGGAGGAAGAAGCGATAGTTATATTTAAGTTAAGCTATGTTAGGTTAGATTAAGTTAGGTTACAAGAAGAAGAAGAAGAGATAGTTATGGCGGTGGTGGTATATATAATAAACAAAGGAGGAACAGGTAGAACACAATCAGGGTAGGCCTATAAAGATGTTGCCCACTTTTGGTAGGCTTCACTATTGTACGGATCTTTCATGCTGGTGTGAAACTATGAAAAAAAGAAGAAAAGGTAGCGAGAAGGCTCCTCCCCACCCACCCTCCCTCCCTCTCTCCATCCCTGACCCCGCCCCGCCCCGCCCCGCTCCGCCACCCGCCCCGCCCCCCAACCCTCAGTGCCCCGCGGGAAGATTAACAAAACAGCTTACTCGTGTAAAGGAACGAATATGGAGATTTTTATGAGGAGGAGGAGGAGGAGGAAGAGGAAGAGGAAGAGGAGGAGGAGGAGGAGGAGGAGGAGAGTGAGGAGGAGGAGGA
>JAPQNM010001722.1:77500-82500 GCA_029783475.1 Metacarcinus magister | reverse complement strand
TGTTAATTCTGTTTTCTGTCCTATTAATTCTGTTTCATGTCCTGTTAATTCTGTTTTCATGTCCTGTTAATTCTGTTTTCTGTCCTGTTCAATCTGTTTTTTATCCTCCTGTTGCTCCCTCCTCGCCTCTGGATTTACCGAAGTGTAAGTATTCCTGTCAGTTGCTAAGTGACAGGACGTGAGGCTGTCTGTCTATACGCTTCCTGGTCCCTAAGGAGTGACTACCGCTTCCATGTTAGGAGGCTGTCTGTCTGTCTGTCTGTCTGTCTGTCTGTCTGTCTGTCTGTTTGTTCAGTGCAATACGAAGGTAATTTCTCTCTAATTCTGATGGTTGAGATACTTGCTTTGAGAGAGAGAGAGAGAGAGAGAGAGAGAGAGAGAGAGAGAGAGAGAGAGAGAGAGAGAGAGAGAGAGAGAGAGAGAGAGAGAGAGAGAGAGAGAGAGAGAGAGAGAGAGAGAGAGAGATCAGAGGGTACCAAGGCTAACTGAAACTCTTGGAATTATACCAAATCTGTTTTACGTATCATTGATCTTAAGTGTCAAATTCCTCCCAAAAGCCAACATTTCTCGTGACTTTTAAGCAAACATCAAGTCGAAAATATATAGGAAACCATTTAATTACCATAAATAATCGATCTTTCCCCATTTCTTTTCATCATCCCGTTAGCATCTATAATCTTCCTTTTTTATCTTCAACAAACCTCAACTCTTCTCTCACAGTTTTTGTCTTCCACCTTCGGCTTAATGTGGAGTGGAGTGACATGATCCACATAAAGAGGAATTGAGTTACTCCGCCAACACAGATGAGTCAAGGCAATGTAATTAAATATCAAACAGGAGGAGGAGGAGGAGGAGGAGGAGGAGGAGGAGGAGGAGGAGGAGGAGGAGGAGGAGGAGGAGGAGGAGGAGGAGGAGGAGGAGGAGTACCAGGTTAGGTCAGAGGAGGCCAATTAACCGCTGGAATTATTTATAGAATCGAACACGACGAGCCAATGAAATAGAATTGAGTTCCGTTAGTGAGGCAGAACAGTGCACTCTCTCTCTCTCTCTCTCTCTCTGATCCACTCTTACAGCACGTAACGCAATATATTCACATTAATTTGTGTTTTTATATACTCTTTTTATAATGTTCATGGAGTTTTTTAAATAGTTGCAGTATTAAATAAGAGATTACTGCCTTGAGTGTGTATATTATTATTTTTTTTATCTTCTTTTCAGACTTCATCGGATTGGTAATATTGTTTTGTGAATGTGGTGTGGTGTGTATGTATTTGTCATGAACGTGTTAAGTACTTGTCTGTTTGTTATGGACGTGTTAAGTACCTGTAATGGACTTGTAAGTAATAGAGGACGCAACAGTCAAGGGACACTCGGCTGTTTCCACTTCACTACAAACATCAAAGGCGAGTAATCAAATGACTTTCCTTTCATGTAATCCTTGTATCAATAAAGCAAAGGGTTAAAACTTGCCTCACTTTCACAAGGAAGAGAGGAGGTGATGAAGGCAAACAGAAAGAGGAAGAACTAACTAACTAACAGTGTGAGTAAACTATTTCTCCTTCGCAATAATAATTCTACTTCCTCAATAAAACTTTAACTATATTCCATTTCATGAATTTACACAATAATACCAAGAATCAAATATAAATGAAAAAAAACTGTTAACATTTTTGAATACGAAATATTTATAAAGACGAAATATTCAGTCTCGTCTCTGCACGAATTCGGCTCCAAACCAAAAGTATAAAATTCAAGAGAAACACTTTGGAACACCTTCACTCAATACTTGCAACATGAAACAATATCTTGCAACACCAACGAAATGATGCATAATTTAAACCAAAGACGGAGTGACTCTTGCATATATATATACGTGGTAAATATTATCACTTCAGTTGTTATGTGTTTCAATAATTGTTCAACTCCACCAAAAATTTAAATATACACCTGGAAATTCCTATAACAATTGAGAACTAATATCAAAAAGGGTATATGTACAGTGCTTCAAGAATTATAATTACTACAACTGGAAGGATTTTTGGAATTACACAAGTTTCCAGAGCTCCCACAAGGACCTGCCATATCAGAAAAATAAACGACCTCGGCGATCGCTGGAAACCCAACTGGAAGAGTCTCTGTCGCAAGGGGAATTATGGAAAGAAGAAAAAAGGAACGAAATGAGAATGTTCAAGGACGCGAACACAATGAAGGAGGAAATGTGTGAAGAATTGTACGACTTGGTAACAAAAAAAAGAAGAAAAAAAAGAGTGAGAGAGAGAGAAAAGAAATAAAGGAAAAGGCTTCAAGATATTAACTCCGACGAGAAGTTTAAGAACCATTTATTAAGGTGTGGCTGTGAGATATATACGTACAGTACATACTTACACACACGCACACGCACACACACAACATACATACATTCGCTATACTCCATCCACAACACACTCAAAGAAAGACAAAAAAACAACCACAAACAACACTTAATAACCCCACAACAAACCCACAAAAAAAAAAATATATATATATCGTTAACCCAACCCGTCCATGTGACCCTCAATTAGAGTGAGCGACGCGCGGGTAACGAGTCATTAGTCCCGGGTTGTGATATGATCTGGAGCACATTTCGTCAATTTGCTTCTCAATTAGACGGGAATTAGTGTTTATTTTTTGAAGAACCGACAGACAGACAAGACGAAGAGGAGGAGGAATCAGCTGGAGGTCAAAGGGAGGGGGGGGTGGTAGGGGGTGAAGGGGTAAGGTAGGGGCGTTAAGGGGCTAAGGGGAGGTAAGGGGAGGTAAAGGGAGAAAGGGTACAGCCATTATTTTTCCGTTGCTAGTTCGGCCTTTTAACGATCATATTTTTTTTCTCTCTCTTTATTTTTTTCTTTCTTTCTCTCTCTTTCTGCGTGAAGTTCATTTTTCTCACCTTTTCTCCGTTCGTCCGTCTGTCTCTCTCTTTCTCTTTCTTTCTTTCTTTCTTTCTTTCCTTCTTTCTGTCTGTCTCTCTCAATGTGTGTGTGTGTGTGTGGTGTGTGTGTGTGTGTGTGTGTGTGTGTGTGTGTGTGTGTGTGTGTGTGTGTGTGTGTGTTTCCGTGCAGACAAACAGGTGTATATGTTTATTTATGCATTCATGTGCACGGAGGCATGTGTGTTACAGGACAGCGTACACACATACATACACACACACACACACACACACACACACACACACACACACACACACACACACACACACACTACCTTTTCAATTAACAACCCAGCAGGAACGGAAAGTAAAAGAGAGAGAGAGAGAGACACACACACACACACACACACACACACACACACACACACACACACACACACACACATTGCATCACTACTAACACCAACACGTCCTGATCCTCTTTTGTTTCGTTACACTCATCAGTTCAAAGAGGACCCGACGCCCACCCTTTCACCTGTCCACCCTTACCTGTGCACCTATATAGCCAGCACATCACACCAATTATCTCCAGGTGTTCTGCTCTGGGCTCGGTGCTTCGTTTTCTTCCAGGCAGGTAGGAAGGTAGGTAGGAAAAAATAGGGGGAGTGTAGGTGACGGTGTGTGTGTGTGTGTGTGTGTGTGTGTGTGTGTGTGTGTGTGTGTGTGTGTGTGTAGTATAGGTGTGTCTAGCGTCCTCTCTCTCTTTTTTCTTCTTCTTTTTTTTTTTTTTTCTCTCTCTCTCTCTCTCTCTCTCTCTCTCTCTCTCTCTCTCTCTCTCTCTCTCTCTCTCTCTCTCTCTCTAATGGTCATGGGGTTCTAATTTCACGGGGTAATGGTAATGGGCGGCGCAGCTACCCTTAGGAAGGTTACATACATATAAGCAAAGACCTGGTGGTGGTGGTGGTGGTGGTGGTGGTGGTGGTGGTGGTGGTGGTGGTGATGGTGGGGGAAGGAAAAGTAATGATGGTGGTAATGGTGGTGGTGGTAACAGAACTCTCTTTTTCTTTCCTTGTTTCTTTCCTTATTTCCCTCCTTCCTTCCTTCCTTCCTTCCGTTTTTTTTCCTTCCCTTGTTTGTCTTCTTTACACCTGGTTCCCCTCACCTTTATCTTCCATATCTCACCATCAGTCTCTCATCTCCCCTCATCTCCCCTCACCTAATCTCCCCTCACACTCCCCTCCCCTCACACTCCCCTCCCCTCCCCTCACACTTCCCTCCCCTCCCTTCACACTTCCCTTCCCTCACCTCACCTCACCTCACCTGGTCTCGCCTTTCCACCTGAGAAAACATTACAGAATCTCCTTCACCCATACTCGACCTTCTTCCTCTTCCTCCCCTCCTTCAGCCTCCTCCCCGCCCCCCCAACACCCCCCGTCGCCGCTGCTACCTGTGAGGAGGAGGAAGGAGGGGGCATCTCTCTCTCTCTTTCTCTCTTACTCTCTCTATCTCTCTCTCTACCTTGATTATCTTACCTGTTATTAGGGTCATTATTTCACTGAGCTCCATTTAAACCTTCATTTTTATGGCTCCTTTTATGAGTAATTGTTTCTATTATTCTGATGTTTATTTATTTATTTTTTTCTTCTTCCTCTTCTTTTATCATATCATCATCATCATTCATTGGGTTGATTAAAAAGCTATGTGTGTGGAAGGGAAGGGAAGGGAAGGGAAGGGAAGGGAAGGGAAGGGAAGGGGAGGGAAGGGGAGAAGGGGAGGAAAAAGGTAGGAAGTGGGGTGACGAAGGTTAAGTGACACACCCACACTTCTTGATGCAAAACACAGATCACCCCTCCACCCTCTCTCTCTCTCTCTCTCTCTCTCTCTCTCTCTCTCTCTCTCTCTCTCTCTGGACACCCTTCGCCCACAACTCGAGTTAGCAAGGACACTAAGGGTCAGCCAAAGCACATTACAACGTCATATAAGTCTCTTTCCCGCACCCAAGACGACCACTGGAGGCTGGATGGGGGAGGGGCGGCAGGGGTCAAGGGTGTGAAGAGGAGGAAAAAAAGGGGTGTGGAGATGGGGTTGACACGAG
>JAPQNM010001722.1:67500-70000 GCA_029783475.1 Metacarcinus magister | reverse complement strand
CTACATTCTTCTTAGTCGTGTTCGCGCTTGTCATGTTGCAGTTATCTGAGTTATCTTTTGTTCACCTTTTTGTAATAATTCTTTTTTTACTGTTTGTTCACCTCATCTGACTTTAGTATTAACCTGTTCTTCTGTTATTCTCTTTCATGTCTCGTTCTTTTTTATCATTCTGTTCTGTTCTTATTTTTCATTCCATCTGATTTTTTTCTCTCTCTGTTTCACTTCATCTAATTTCTTCTTTATTTATTCTGTTCACCTGTGCTTCTCTGTTCTCTTCTGTTTCCCTTTCCTCTGCCTCGCCCTGTCGCCCTTCAAAGCTTCACTCTTCAATCTGGTGTCAGTTTTACTTTCAATATCTTTACCTAAACCTCACTTTGTTCTCTCTTTCTTTTTTTTTTTTTGACGCTGCTCTGAATATCTTCCTCAAGTCATATTCGTTTTCATAATGTTACCAGGATTTTTTATTTTTTATTTTATTTTTTGTGGTGGTGGATATTCTTCTTGTCTGATTCTCTCTCTCTGGGTTTTGTAGAATTTATGAAGCTTAAAAGTATATTGATTTTTTTTTTTTTTTAATATACGAAGGTTAAATGATTTTGATATTTCATTTTTTTGTTTGTTTTACCTCTTGAAGAAAATGGAAAATTATTATTATTATTATTATTATTATCATTATTATTATTATCTTAGTGCCATAATAATAACAACGACCATAACATATAAAACTACTTGGCACTCTTCTCTTTAACCACGTGGCACCATTCCACCCACTCACACCCACCCACCCACCCTCACCCACCCACTCACTCACCCACTTGCCTGCCCACCTGTCTCCCTCCTGTCCCCTCCCGTCACGTCACGTCGCACAGCCGTCACCTGCACCTTACGACACCACGTCCTTCAACACTATGAAATAACTTGAACCACCACACCACCACCACCACCACACCACACCACCCACCACCACCACCACCACACCTACCACCACTACCCTCCCTCACTTTACTGTCACTGCCCTCCCCTCTCTCCTAATCTAACCATAATTTACCTCCACTCCCGTCTCTCTCTCTCTCTCTCTCTCTCTCTCTCTCTCTCTCTCTCTCTCTCTCTCTCTCTCTCTCTCTCTCTCTCTCTCTCACGTAATTTCTTCACCATTTCCAACTTCTTCCTCCTCCTCCTCCTCTTCCTCTTCCTCCTTCCTTCCCTTCCCCCTTAAAAAAATTGTCTCACTCGCTCTAGAAATTAAAAAAAAAAAAGTCATCCCCTAATTTTTTTCTTTCTTTCCCTTTATTTTTTTTTTTTCTCGTATTTTCAGTTTAGTTTCCAAGGGTAACTGACACTTTTAATTCCCTTTTAGTATCATTTGTCTTTCAGTTCCTTTTTCTTTTTTTTGTGCTAGTTTCTCTTTTAAGTTCATCTCTCTCTCTCTCTCTCTCTCTCTCTCTCTCTCTCTCTCTCTCTCTCTCTCTCTCTCTCTCTCTCTCTCTCTCTCTCTCTCTCTCTCTCTCTCTCCTCTTCATTCATAACTTGTCTTACTTTTCTGCTATATACTTCCTTTCTTCCTTCCTTCCTTCTCCTTTTGATCACTCTCTCTCCTCCTCCTCCTCCTCCTCCTCCTCTTTGAACCAGCGGCACCACTTTCCTCCTTCCTTCCCTCTGATCTTTCTTCCATTTCCTTCACACTTCCTCCTCCATTTCATCTTCCTTTATCGAATATTTTTTTTCCTCTCCTTCTTTCTTCTTCCTTCCTTCCTTCACTTTGATTCATTCGTCTTATCCTCATCTGTCTTATACACAGCTTTTTCTAGTTACTCCTCCTCCTCTTCTTCGTCTTCCTCCCCCCTCTTCCTCCTCCTCCTCCTCCTCCTCCTCTTCCTCCTCCTGTATGTCTGTACTTCTATTGCCTTTCCTTGTATTTCTCCTCCTACACCTTCTATTATTCTCTCCTCCTCCTCCTCCTCCTCCGCCTCCTCCTCCTCCACCTCCTCCTCCTCCTCTTCACCAGCGGGCAAAAGGGCGTCGCTACCACGTCTTCCTCACACCACTTTACTTTTTTTTCTCTCTCTCGCTCTCTCTCTCTCTCTCTCTCTCTCTCTCTCTCTCTCTCTCTCTCTCTCTCTCTCTCTCTCTCTCTCTCTCTCTCTCTCTCTCTCTCTCTCTCGCTCTCTCTCTCTCAGTAACTTTGAGAAATATAAACATAGTCATCGTATCTTTTTTTTTTCTTTTTTTTTTCCCCTTTTTCTGACCAAAGCGTTTTTATTACAAGACTATTATTATTACTTTTTTTTTGGGGGGGTGGAGGGGGGGTGGAGGGGTAAAGTTCTCTCCCTTAAAACTGCTGTTGCTGGTGGTGGCTGTCGGGGTTTTGGTTTTCTTTCTTTCATTTATTTTTTTTTTTTGGTTCGTTCTACTTTTTTGAGGCGTGAGTTTGTTGGGTGAAAGTTATTTATTCCTTTTACAGTGAATGAATGAACGAAAGAAAGAAAGAAAGAGTGTTGTA
>JAPQNM010001722.1:60000-62500 GCA_029783475.1 Metacarcinus magister | reverse complement strand
GGAGAAGGAGGAGGAGGAGGAAGAGGAGGAGGAGGAGGAGGAAAGAAGCACATGGAGGAAAATATATTAAGAGGAAAGAATTAAGAAAAAAATATTGAAGAGAAAAATTTATTGATATTAAGGAAATCAAAATGAAGATGAAGAAAAAATACGAAAATTCAGGTGAAAATAAAACAATGAATAATGAAAAAAAGAAAATAATGATGATAATAAGATGTATTTGGCGCCATGAAAGAAGAAAGAAGGGAATAGAGTCAATAAATAAAGGAAGATGAAAAAGATGAAAAACATAAATGAATAAACTGGGAATGAAAGAAGAAATAAATACCATACACAAGAATTTTTTGGGGTGGGTTGGGTGGGCCAATAACTCATTTTTTATACACTTTGGGTAACACTCTCTCTCTCTCTCTCTCTCTCTCTCTCTCTCTCTCTCTCTCTCTCTCTCTCTCTCTCTCTCTCTCTCTCTCTCTCTCTCTCTCTCTCTCTCTCTCTCTCTTTCAATATGTCTGAGTAAGAATAACAACATTTATATCTATTTCATTAACTGTTTTTTTAATTTTATTTTCATGTTTTTTTTTCAAGTTTATTTTAGTGTTTGAGAAAATTATAAAATGTTTGTATTTGTTTGTTTAATAGTCATGGATTTTCCTTCCTTTGTTTCCTTAATCCACGTTTCTCATCCTCCCTTCCTCTTCCTCCCTTCCTCTTCCTCCCTTCCTTCCTTCCTTCCTTCCTCTCTCTTTCTCTCCGATTAAGGCTTTGTCGTTCCCTTTCTCCTCCTCCCTCCTCCTCCTCCCTCCTCCTCTTCCTCCTCCTCCTCCTCCTCCTCCTCCTTCTCTTTCCTCTCTTGTTTCCTTCTTTGTACTCCTTGTTCTTTCCTTTCTATTTCTTCTTCTTTTCTTCCTCTCTTTTCTTGTCCTTTTCTATTTTTCCTTTCCTTTTTCATGCCTCTGTTTCTTACATTGTTCCTCCTCCTCCTCCTCCTCCTCCTCCTCCTCCTCCTCCTCCTCCTCCTCCTCCTCTTCCTCCTCCTCCTTTACCTTTACTTCTTATTGTTCTTGTTCTTATCAATATTACTCTTATTCTAATTCTGGTTTTTCCTCCTTCTTCTCCTCCTCCTCCTCCTCCTCCTCCTCCTCCTCCTCCTCCTCCTCCTCCTCCTGCTTTCCCCTCTCGTTAATATGACATGCAAGGGCTGCTGAGGGGAAGAGTGATGTAGAGGATTAAACAAATAAATACACACGCATATATGATTGAGTGTATGAATAAATAAATAAATAAATAAATAGATAAATAGATAAATAAATGAATAAATAAATAAATAGATAAATAAATAAATAAATGAATACATAAATTAATAAATAGATCAATACATTAGTTGATAAAGTTGTAGCACTGAGAGAGAGAGAGAGAGAGAGAGAGAGAGAGAGAGAGAGAGAGAGAGAGAGAGAGAGAGAGAGAGAGAGAGAGAGAGAGAGAGAGAGAGAGAGAGTAGATGATGTGATTCTCAAGGTGCAGAACCAATCATGATGGTCGAGAGAGGAGGAGGAGGAGGAGGAGGAGGAGGAGAGGAGAAGGAGGAGGAGGAGGAGGAGAGGAGGAGGAGGAGGAGGAGGAGGAGGAGAAACCGATCTGTCAGCCTAGAGGGAAGCAATGAGGTGGAGGTGAGTGCGTGCATTCCTACACACACACGCATACGCACACACACACACACACACACACACACACACACACACACACCACACACACACACAGCGAGGCTTCACATCATTAAAAGTTCACACAAAAATTATATTCTTGTGACGGAAATGACGATTATAACGACAAGGAAAGACTGCTCTCTCTCTCTCTCTCTCTCTCTCTCTCTCTCTCTCTCTCTCTCTCTCTCTCTCTCTCTCTCTCTCTCTCTCTCTCTCTCTCTCTCTCTCTCTCTCTCACTCCTCAAAGGCAATTAATTACACCCACTTAATGTTATCTGTATATTTGATTTCATTTTTTAATTACTTATACAATACTCTCTCTCTCTCTCTCTCTCTCTCTCTCTCTCTCTCTCTCTCTCTCTCTCTCTCTCTCTCTCTCTCTCTCTCTCTCTCTCTCTCTCTCTCTCAAAGTTAATTGTTACTATAATTATTACTTTAACGACCTGCAAAGTAATACTACACTTAACACTTATTACATCACTGCCTCGTCACACCAGGCTAGACCAGACCAGACCAGACCAGGGACAGAGACAAGACCGACGACCCTCCCCCCGTCGCTGCATGAAGGGCACTGAGGGGGAAGGGAGGGAGAGGGACTGTATATATATAGCTTAGTGTGTGAGTTAAGAGAGCAAGAGAGAGAGAGAAAAAAAAATATATAGAGAGATAGATAGATAGATAGATAGATAGACAGACAAACAGACAGGCAGGCAGACAGACATACAGACAGGCAGACAGACAGACAGACAGACAGACAGACAGACAGACAGTAATGACCTGTAACTACCGTGTAATAT
>JAPQNM010001722.1:50000-55000 GCA_029783475.1 Metacarcinus magister | reverse complement strand
TCTTCCTCTTTCTCTTCGTCTCTCCCTTCATTATTCTACTTCGTTCGACTTCTTCCTTTATTAATTAATTAGTAAACTTTTTATGTACGACTGACTGATTGACTGTCTCTCTCTCTCTCTCTCTCTCTCTCTCTCTCTCTCTCTCTCTCTCTCTCTCTCTCTCTCTCTCTCTCTCTCTCTCTCTCTCTCTCTCTCCACCATTTCCTTCCTTCCTTCCTTTCTATTACATTTCCTTCTCACCTCCCTGCTTTCTTTCCTTCACTTTTCATATTTTTCTCTCTCTTTCTTTATCTCCTTCCCTTCCTCCTTTCCTTCCTTCCTTCCTTCCTTCCTTCCTTCCTTCCTTCCTTCCTTCCTCTTCCTTGTCTCCTTCCACCTTCCTCTTAACTCTTGTTCCTCTTCCTCCTCTTACCTGTTGCTTCTACTGTAATTACTGTCATTTGAGTGTAAGGTAACGTCTCTTTCTTTCTCTCTTTCTCTCTTTTTTTTTCATTCTCTCTCTTTTTTTATTTTTTTCTCTCTCTCTCACTCTCTCTCACGTCAGGTTTATTTCACACTGTATCCTCAAAACTTCTCTCTCTTCTCTCTCTCTCTAACTTTCTCTGCGCTAACTTTTATTTATTTTTTTTCCATGAGAGCGAGAGACAGAGAGAGAGAGAGAGAGAAGAGAGAGAGAGAGAGTAACTAAAATGGATTAAGAGTAATTCGATCAATGAAATAAATGAACAAATTCCTTTTTCTTTTTTACTTTCTCTATCTTTCTCTCTTTTATTCTCCTCTCTATCTATCTATCTATTTATCTATCAATCTATCTTTTTTATCTCTATTTAAATCTAGGAGGTGACGAAATTTATATTAAAAGAGAGAGAGAGAGAGAGAGAGAGAGAGAGAGAGAGAGAGAGAGAGAGAGAGAGAGAGAGAGAGAGAGAGAGAGAGAGAGAGAGAGAGAGAGAGAGAAAGAAAGAAAGGAAGAAAATATCTAAGGCAAGGCAAGGAAGGGAAAGAATGCGAGGGCAAGGGTGGTTCAGGAGAGAGAGAGAGAGAGAGAGAGAGAGAGAGAGAGAGAGAGAGAGAGAGAGAGAGAGAGAGAGAGAGAGAGAGAGAGAGAAAAGGAAAGAATGTTAGGGAAATAAGTTTTCTGAATCACCATTTCTTACACTATTATTTCCACGACCCTTCTATGGTAATGCCCCTTCCCTTACCCCCTCCCCTACCCCTACCCCTTCCCCTATCCCCTTCCCCTACCCCTTCCCCTTCCCCTTCCCCCTATCCCTTTCCCCTTCCCCTTCCCCTTACCCTACCCCACCACCACCATTCCTCCGCCTTCACCCTACCCACCATGGAGAATCACACCCCCACACCTACCTACCTACCTACACCATATCCCACACCACCACCACAACACCACCTCAACACCACCTCAACACCACCACAACACCACTATCTACCACTCAACACCACCTCAACACCACTATCTACCACCTCAACACCACCTCAACACCACCACAACACCACTATCTACCACTCAACACCACCAACACCACTATCTACCACCTCAACACCACTCAACACCACCTCAACACCACTAACAGTATGTATTTAGAGCAACACCAAAAGTCATCACCACCACCGCCAGCGTCTCTCTCTCTCTCTCTCTCTCTCCTCTCTCTCTCTCTCTCTTCTATCTCTCTCTCCTCTCTCTCTCTCTCTCTCTCTCTCTCTCTCTCTCTCTCTCTCTCTCTCTCTCTCTCCTGTTTTCCATACCTCCCTTTTTCCTTTCTCTCTCTCTCTCTCTAATTTTTTTTCCTGTCTTCATTTCCTCTTCCCAGACTTTCCCATCCATATCTCTCTCTCTCTCTCTCTCTCTCTCTCTCTCTCTCTCTCTCTCTCTCTCTCTCTCTCTCTCTCTCTCTCTCTCTCTCTCTCTCTCTCTCTCTCTCTCTCTCTTTTTCTCTTATTCCAATTCGTTTTCAATTCCTCTCCATCGATTATTTTCATTCCCTTGTTTTCCTTCCATTCCTTCCTTTCTCTCTACCTCTCCTCCCGTATCTTATCTCCATATCCATACAATACTCTCTCTCTCTCTCTCTCTCTCTCTCTCTCTCTCTCTCTCTCTCTCTCTCTCTCTCTCTCTCTCTCTCTGCCAAACACCTAAAACTGTGTCGCCTCTCTCTAGGGTGGGCATGGGAAGGGCGTGGGGAGGGCATGGTGAGGGCGTGGGCGTGGTGAGGGCGTGGGGAGTGTGTGTGTGTGTGTGTGTGTGTGTGTGTGTGTGTGTGTGTGTGTGTGTGTGTGTGTGTGTGTGTGTGTGTGTGTGTTATTTTTTTTTTTTTTTACTCTGTTTTTTAATGGTTTTTTTCTTTGTCTTAGTGTCGTCTTGAGAGAGAGAGAGAGAGAGAGAGAGAGAGAGAGAGAGAGAGAGAGAGAGAGAGAGAGAGAGAGAGAATGATAAAAAAGCATATTTCCCCACCACCACCTCCTCCTCCTAATCTTTCTCCTTCTCCTCCCCCACCTCCTCCTCCTCACCTCCTCCTTCTCTCAATTCCGATTTATATTCTATCTTTATTTATATCCTATTCATATCCTCCTTTCTCTCCTTCTTATTCTCCTTCATTATCCCCTTCTTCGTATTCTAGTCATGTTTTCCCTTTTTTTCCCTCTCATCTTCTTTATTTCCCCTCATTTTCTTCTTTCTCGCGTCTCCATTGTATTTCCTTTCCCTCCCTCACATTATAGTTATTTTTTTCCCCCTCACTCACTCACTCACTCTCACTCATTTTCTTTTTTTCCCTTTTCCCCTCACGTCATAAATCTTATATTTCCACCACCGGGTTTAGTTTTCTTATTTCCTTTCTCAAGTTTCCTATTTCTGACTCTCTCTCTCTCTCTCTCTCTCTCTCTCTCTCTCTCTCTCTCTCTCTCTCTCTCTCTCTCTCTCTCTCTCTCTCTCTCTCTCTCTCTCTCTCTCATGATAATAATAATAATATGATATCTTTCAATGCTGCCAATCAATTTTACTTCTTCCTCTCTTTTAGTTTTTTTTTTCTTTCTCCTTATTTTTACTATTTGCTCTTCTCCTCTTACTCGTTTGTCCTCTTCTTCTTCCTCTTCTTCCTCTTCTTCCTCTTCCTCAAGCTTCAGGCACCTCATTATACTGCACCTTTCAATTATATTTTCTTTATATATATAATCTTTTCATATCTTTCTTCTTTTCATACCGTCTTATTTTGGTATTTTCCTTCGCCTTCCTTCCTCACTTCTAATTCCTTCCTCTACTTATTTCTCCTTCACCCTCTCACCCTTCCCCTCACCCTTCCCCTCACCCTTCCCGTCTCGTCCTCCGCCTTCCCTCAGATCCTCTTCCTATAATCTCGGCCGCTAGAGGGCGTTTAGGGCACCACACACAAGATGCGGCTAATAATCCACACCTGAGGTCGTCTTGGATGCTGGAACAGGTAAAGAGAGGGAGGGAGGGAGGGGAGGGAGGGAGGGAAGATGGGGAGGGAGGGAAGGTGAGGGGGAAGGGAAAGGAGTAAGTGAGATTGTAAGGGAAGGAAAAGAAGTGATTATGATTGAGACGCGAGGCATGAATGGAGGAATGGGGGAGAGGGAAGGAGAGGGAAGGAGAGGAAAGGAGAGGAAAGGAGAGGAAAGGAGAGGTAAAAGGGATGCTGTGAGAGGGTAAAGGTGGAGGTGCAGGTGGAGGTGCTTGAGGCTGTCGTTGGAGGAGGAGGAGAAGGAAGAGGAGGAGGATGATGCTTACTACTTCCTCCTACTTATTTTGAGTTTGTAATGCCGGCGCCTCAAGGCCATTCACCTCAGCCTCACCTCAGGTCAGGAAGGACGAGGCACAAGGAACATCATCATCATCATCATCATCATCATCATCATCATCATCATCATCATCATCTCTCATCACTGAATGGAAAAACATGATGCGTGCTTTTGCTTGGCCCCACACAAGAAGGTTCGTGATGAGTACATAGAAGAAGATGGATATAAATGCTATGTGTGCCTCGCCTCGCCTCGCCTCGCCTCGCCTCACCTCGCCCTTTACGTGTGTACTACAATAGAAGAAAAAGAGGAAAATGATACTGACTGGTAAATGCAATTGACTCGGCACTGGCTGGAAAGGATTTGATTTGTATGAATGTGGTGATGTGATGTGATGTATGTATGTATGTATGTACGGAACAAAGAAGAAGAAGAAGAAGAAGAAGAAGAAGAAGAAGAAGAAGAAGAAGAAGAAGAAGAGGCTCACAGGCAATAATAAGGTTTACAACTTTATATAAAACAGAAATTAAAAAAGGATAAATTTCGTCTTATACGTAAAATTTATACATTATACGCACGCCTTCACAACGCAAATATATAAAAGCTTCATCCAGAAACCACCGAAACATTGAGTCGTAGCTTCGAGGCTTCAAACACCTCAACACAAACAAACTATAACGATGAAGGGCAGATAAATGAAGGGTAAGGAAGGGCAAGGAAGGGCACCTGACTCCCCTGGCAACGAGTACCTGAGGGCGACACTAAGGTAAGGCTGCCGTGGGTGTAGGCGCCGTGCAGGGCCGCCCCAGTCACGATCACCCACCGCAGCAGGGCAGGAGGAGGGAGGAGGAAGGAGGGAGGAGGGAGCATACACCTCTCCCTCCCTCTCTCCCTCCCGTCCAATCAACGTCTCTCACCATCATTCCCTCCCTGCCACTTTCTGCCTCACCTTCCCTCACCTTTCCTCGCCTTCCCTCATATCATCTCTTCCCCTCATTTGCCTTCACTAGCACTCAGTAAAGCCTCAGCACTTACCTTGCAGCATCAGAGTCAGCACCAGCAGCACCACCAGCAGCACCCAGTCAACGCTGCAACACAAACAGGAATTAGTTCGTTGCAGCCTAACACAGGACGAAGCGAAGAGAGAATAACAGGTGAAAACGGACAGTTATTTAGGTGTAAAAGTGAAAAGCAGTGTCCTTCCCTGCCCTTGTTTCTGGTTATCT
>JAPQNM010001722.1:37500-40000 GCA_029783475.1 Metacarcinus magister | reverse complement strand
GTTTGTCCACACGCTACCAGGATGTTTGTTTGTCTGTGTTAGTTTGCAGGCTCGTTAGCAGGTCTTGTTTGAGAAGACTCGTTCCTTCCCCTCCCCTCTGGTTGGCCACTTGACGGAGACACTAACCTCAGTAATCTTAGAGTGAGGGGAGAGGAAGAGGGGAGAGAGGGGAGAGATAGTGTGGTGGTAGTGATTTAAGGGAGGAAGAGAATATAGTACAGTTAGGGTAAGGAGGTAAGGGAGGGAGGGAGAAAGTTAAGTGGAGGTAAGGGGAGGTAAAGGGAGGGGATAGGATTGAAAGGAATTGAAGGAGGTGGTTTAAACAGGCTATCGAGTGTGATTGGTGTGTGTGTGTGTGTGGTGTGTGTGTGTGTGTGTGTGTGTGTGTGTGTGTGTGTGTGTGTGTGTACTCAAACGCTCTTATATAGTTAGTGAAGGCTACTGATTACCTCATAGCCGTCTCTCTCTCTCTCTCTCTCTCTCTCTCTCTCTCTCTCTCTCTCTCTCTCTCTCTCTCTCTCTCTCTCTCTCTCTCTCTCTCACCGTCCTTGGTCTATCTACTTTACATATCTGTCTATCCTCCTCTTGTCCCTCCCTCCCTCCTATCCCTCCCCTCCCTCCCTCCCTCCCTCCTTCCGTTGAGATTACACACTCCTAATTTACACCCACCGGCGGGGGGCTGCCTACGGGGGGCGGAGGGGGGGGCGGGAGGACAAACGAGGTGGTATTTGAGGTATATAGACACGCATTGTATTGTTGATAGATACTACTCTGAAGGGAATGCGATTGAGGGGGGGGCGGGGGGGAGGCGGGTGTTGGGGGGTGGGCGTGGGGCAGTAAAAGTAGTGAGTGTTGATTAAATTGAGGAGGGGAGTGAGTAGGGGGAGGTGTGTGGGTGAGGGGTCAAAGGAGGTGGAGTAGGAGGAGGAGGAGTAGGAGTAGGAGTAGGAAGAGGATGTGAATGTGTGTGAGGGAACTGTGAGGGTGTAATCAATGTGTGGAGAGAGACAGGGAGGTGTTGGGAGGTGTTTGGGGGGGAGGAGGTAGAGGGTAGAGGTGATGGGGGTAAGGTGTTGAGGGGAAGGTGTGAGGGGAAGGTAGTGGAATATACATAGAGAAGGTGGAGGCTGTAGAGGCTATGGGAGGGGGAGGCTGTGGGGTTACGAGGGTGCAAAGGTGTCTGAAGGGTGAAGGCAGGGGTGGTAGGGGTGGTAGTAGGTAGTGGGTGGTAGTGGGTAGTAGGGTGTGGGCGCTGCGCTATTTCAGCCTCGTCAGTGGGGGTGACTGGGTGTTGTGTAGCTAGAATACCGAGCAGCCCATTACGTCCACTCACCATTCCACCCACACGACTCACGCACCTCTAGATAATTACCTAAAGAGCCACCGCCACGCCCACGATAATGCGTATTGATGCACTCACAACGACCTTCACACACACACACACACACTCGCAACCTTAGTAACGGGAGGCAGTGTGTAACAGGACTGACTGAACGGGAGGTGAGGTGAGGTGAGGTGTGTTGGTGTTATGGAAAGTGTTCACTAACCTCACTGTTTTAGAATCAGCTCACTCACCTCACGCCTTCTTCCCTTCCCTTTCCTTTCTCCTTCCTTCCTCTTCCCTTCCTTACCTTTCCATTCTCTTTCCTTCCCTTCCTTTTCCTTCCTCTTCCTTTCCCTTCCTTCCCTTCCTTCCTTTTCCTCCCCTTTCCCTCCCTTCCCTTCACCATCCTCTGCGCCTCAGCCTCCCACACCCATCCCAGCCCCCTTCCCTAGTACCCCAACCTTCAACCTTCCCCCAGATACTCCCCCTGCCCCCTCCCCCCTCCCCCAGGTCCTGCCCAAACCTTCCCCTGACTCCCGTGTTTGCCGTCCCACTCACCCAGTCGTGGCACCCCGGGGCGCGCCTCAACACACGCACGACTGATGTGACGTAGCCTAATGAGAGCCATCTGATAGGCTAGTCGGGGTAGTAACTCAGCCGCTGATTGGCCCGGGATGGAGAAAGGCCACGCCCACCTCTTCCCAACATGTCTTCAGCGCCTCACAGTGACTCTCTTCCCTCTCCTTCCCCTTCCTTCCCCTTCCTCCTTCCCCTCCCTTCCCCTCCTCACTTTGTCTTGAGGCTGAGAAAGAATTGCCAGGAACAAGATGCGGGAAAAAGCTGATACAAACGAAACACATCTACCTACACATGTATGTATGTATGTATGTATGTATGTATGTATGCATGAACACATAAGAATGCGTACAGAGTGGCACATTTCAGGATATGGACCAATACTTTAACCACACATTCACACACACACACACACACACACACACACACACACACACACACACACACACACACACACACACACACACACACACACAAGATGCCAAAGGTACTACAATGAATATTTTAAACAGGACAAGACTCTACTCTTTCCTGTTTTTCGTCTCTCTCTCTCTCTCTCTCTCTCTCTCTCTCTCTCTCTCTCTCTCTCTCTCTCTCTCT
>JAPQNM010001722.1:20000-32500 GCA_029783475.1 Metacarcinus magister | reverse complement strand
CGCTGACACACATTCCTGATGCCTCCACCTCAACAAAAACATTCCAACATGAAGGCAAATCTCGTTTTAGTAGTCAATGCATAAACAAAAATAATTAATGTTGCTTCTGGTGATAGGTAGCGGTGAGAGGGTGGGTGGGCCGATGGGTGGGTGGGTGATGGGTGGGCGGGATGGTGGGTGGGTGGGTGGGTTGGGGGTATGCGGCGTCGTGCTGGCTGTGTGACGCTCACTCTCTCCGCGGCGCATGAGGCGTCACCTTTAGTAAGCTTTTATAGCAATGATGAATAATACTGTAGTTTTGTTATGCATGGTGAAGTAAAGTGGTACTGGTGTCTCCAAGGTGAGTGTGGTGACGCGTTACTCTCCAGTGTTACAGTGACGAGACTCAACACGTCATTAGTGCCGCGGCAGCTGCTGTACTGCCCTGGGGGAAGAGGGGAAGGGGGAAGAGGGGAAGGGGAAGGGGAGGAGGAGAGCACACACCACATAGCCTTAAAAAAGGAAGAAAAAAAACAGGACCATGGAAATATTTATGTAAATGAGCACATCTCTGCATTGGCATTTCCTTGTGAATGAAAACTAATGACTGAAATAATATTACTGTAAGTGGAGCACAAAGCACCACCAACACACACACACACACACACACACACACACACACACACACACACACACACACACACACTGCACGCACGCAGAAACACCTCTTCCATTCTGTTGTACATCACAAATCCGTGTCGGGTGTCACTCCAGTAGCGATAACTTATATAACTTCAATACTAACTCATATTTACAAGTATGAATGTGACGCTGAACATCCCTTAAGTGTGCAGTGGAAGGAGAGAACCAGGGAGGCGGGGAGGGGCGGGGGTGGAGGCGCCTTTCAGCCTTATTAAAGAGGACCAACACTGCACTCACGCACCTCCAAACCTTCCCTTACCCGGGCTGGTGCAGGGTTGAGGTACACTTATAATCACCTTCCAGGGGCGCGGCGGGGACTGAATCAAAGGCAACGAGACCATTTAGCGGGCGGTCCACCCACTACAACGTGACCCGCGCCCACACCCACACCTGTCCCACACACCTGGAGGCACACACCCACACACCTTACTGGTACAGGTAAGTACAACAACCTTCCTAATAAGACACCTGCTTGTACCACTCTCAACGCAAGTATATACAAGGGAAATCTTGAGAGACATCTGGTGGCCTGTTTTAACACTGAGGCTACTGCTGCTGCTGCTGCTGCCGGTGCCACCCTGGACAAGGTAAGTGGCACTGATGAAGGCACTGTTATACTCTTGCTGTAGGTGTGCCAGGAGAAGCTTGACTGGTAATCCAAGAAAGAGATTCAACCAGGAAGCTTAACTCTGCAAGACATGAGATGAAGCCTTTGGAAATGTACTCAAGGTAGGTGTGTGTGTGTGTGTGTGTGTGTGTGTGTGTGTGTGTGTGTGTGTGTGTGTGTGTGTGTGTGTGTGTGTGTGTGTGTCGCCAATAAAACATCTCCTTCACGAGGGTCATCTGGGAACACAAAGAACGAGCTGACTTTCCACCTTTCCAGAATCACCAACCCTTGCAGTTAGTCTTTTATTCTTAGGGAGGGAAGTGGTGGGCTGGCAATGGTCGTTATTACTGTAGTGGTGGTGGTGGTGAGGGAAGCTGTGGTGGTGGTGGTGGTGGTGGTGGTGGTGGTGGTGGTGGATCAAACATTATGTGAGGGTGGGAAGCAGGATCAGAGGTTATGATTTTCACACTATTCTTTAATTTATCATCAGCTGTGTAGACGAGACAGTGGTGAGTCTTTTCGAAACTCTAGCATGAAGAATTATTTCACACTTTTTGTTATTATACATATTGAAATGTTTCGGTTTTGTTCTCGCGGAAAGGCAGACAAAGGAATGGACAGGAAATGGCGGGCTGGTAGAAAATATGAAAAACAACAAAGCCCAATGTATTTTGTCCAATTAAAAAAAGATCAGGTGGTGTAAATAATATGATGCTTCACTAGTTCTTCTGCATTTCCCTTCCCCTAACGTGCACCAAGCGACGACAACATGTGTGCAACAATATATATATTTTTCCCCCTCCTCGTCTTTTCTTTTTTCCAGGCAGGCACAACGGTAGTTAGTTTTGCTGCAGAATTCGCCAATCAGATCTTCACTAAAACATTGAACCTTGGACGACGCTTGGCAGTATTTTCTCACCTTCTCTTTTCTCTAACACACCCTCGATGCCTACAATTCATTTCTTTTTCATAACATTCTTTTTCCCCCCCCCCACACACACATACGTATTTTTCACACCCTGCTCACTGCAAAACCTTCAATTACACCCACACACACCTGCCTACACCTGTAACTCGGGGCTCAGGTAGGCAGAAGGTGTAATTATAAAGCTGCATGACCTTTAGAGAGGAAACGAAAAATATAGAGGCGGGATTACAGAGCCAAACCTTCCCCCGCTTGATTTAACGCGGGAGAAAGTCAGGCGCCTTGCACTGCCCCTGTTACTACTACAAGGTGGCGGTGGTGGTGGTGGTGGTTGATGTCTCCTGAGTATTGAATAGAACTCATATCTTTGTCTTCCCTTTTTGTGCATATTGATAGTGCTTGTTAGGGGTCGTTGAACCGATGTGGGTATAAGGTATTAAATATGTGAATAGGAAACGGTGGAATGAAAGCTACATCATTAGAGAGATAGAGAAAGGAATGAAAAAAAGAAAGAAAAAAAAAACACTATCTAAAACTATACGGTAATATGAACTGCTTTGTGGAGCTTAACTGATCAAAATTCACGCCATGATCATTATGTGAGTATTAACAGGAAATGATAAAATGCAAAAACACACGCTGGGGGTTTCAATTAATAAGTCTTACAACTCTCTCTCTCTCTCTCTCTCTCTCTCTCTCTCTCTCTCTCTCTCTCTCTCTCTCTCTCTCTCTCTCTCTCTCTCTCTCTCTCTCTCTCTCTCTCTCTCTCTCTCTCTCTTTCTGTTTCATTAGTTATCATTTACATTGCAGACAAGTTCATTTTCGTCTTTTTTCCACCTGCCACCAAAGCCCTGCATGGCTGGCTACTTGTCCAGGTGTAGATTAACTCAGAACACAACCTTTACTATCTTGAAAATGGTACTTCTTTTTGCTCCTCCCCTCCCCTGCGGTGCGATCAGGTATAAGACTTGACAACATACAGGTGAGACGTATATAAGACAAGTCAGGTGTTGGCGGGATTCGAACAGGGGTCTGATAAACAGTACTACTTAGCCTTAATGAGCCTGCTATCCCCTCATTAATCACTAAACGATCCTGTGGTGGTGACGTGTGTGTGTGTGTGTGTGTGTGTGTGTGTGTGTGTGTGTGTGTGTGTTGTTATCTGTACCCTCACACTATTGGTCAAACTATATAAAGAGTCAGCAAGTGTTTCGTTTATCAGGTAACAAACGAAGCATTTAACTTTTTTTTTTTATTAGCAACGGGATTACTAAACAATGTAGGGTAGTCTCTTCTTTTTTTTTTTACCTCTATGTGTTATTTTTCTTATAGACAACACATCATTTTCCTCTTAAATGAAGCTTTCCACCTCACTCCACATTCTCAGTTAATTCTCTTCCATATTCCTGATCATTTCCCTTCCACATGAGGTTTCACTTTCTCAACTCGCTGAAGTCATGAGGAAGTTTGTCGTTTTGATCTGACTTTTTTGACATTTAATTCCAAACACCATCAGTCACTCATTTGTCTCATTATTGACTAGACTTTAGCAGACTTTACCAGACTTTAGCAGGTTATATACACTCTTTGTCTCCCCTCCCTCCTTCACTCACTCACTCACTCCTTCACTCACTCACTCACTCACTCACTCACTCACTCACTCACTCACTCACTCCCTCACTTATTCCCTTTCAACGCTACGATGCTCACTTTGTTTTTCTTTAATGCTATGCTGATGCTCTAAGCTTCTTTCCTTCTTTCCTTCCTTCCTTTCTTCCTTCCTTCCTTCACCCTTCGCTTCCTCACCCTCACGCCACCTCACTGCACTCACTCATCCGTCTGTTACGTACATTCAGATCAGTTTGTTTCCTCTCGTGTTCATAAAGCAAAGAATGTTTTAACAATATATATAACTTTTTTTTTTATATTATCCTTTGGTTGAATAAGCGAAGAACATGTTAACAATATATAACTTTTTTTTTTTAATACTTTTTTTTTTGGTTATATGGAAATTCAATATAAGTTCCCCCGGACAGTATTTTACCTTCTATTATTTTTTTCTTCATATATATTTTTTTTTCCTTGCAAGTTTAATTATATAAGTGTATCCTAATATATGGATAATAAGAGAGAGAGAAAAAAAAAGAGATAGAGAGAAGAGAGAGAGAGACAGACACAGAGAGAGAGAGATAAAGAGAAATAAAGAGAGCGAGAGAGATACAAATAACCAGCCCGAAGCAGCCCCTGGAGTGTTTCGGAGCTTCGAAACTTTACTCTCGACTCACAGCTTTCACATCACACAGGAATCTGGGAAGTGTGTGAAGCCTTGAGGGTTGGTCACTCACTCCGTCACTCCTTCACTCCCTCTTCCTCTGGGTGTGTTGCGCCATTCTCTTCCTAACACAAACGACTTAATTTAGAGAGACCCCTATCTCCCATCCCTCCCATTCCTCCCTCACTCCCTCCAGCCTCTCTCCTCACTCCCTCTCTCCCTCCCACCCTTCAGAAGACCGCCGTAAGACAAGAAACACTTAACAGTCACCAAACAGACTGCTTATACACGCTAGACGGTCATTTAACATCGCCTGAAGAGGTTTTGTGTCGTCACCACCACCATCACCACCACCACCACTACCACCATCACCACCACTATCACTACCTGTTTATACCTTGCTCGTCACCCTGGCCTTTTAGTGTTGTGTGTGACGGTGTTACGTTAAAATAGACGATAGGAATATGAGTTAGGAGAAAAGGTTAGTTTTGTAAGGTAATGTTTTTTTTTTTAATGTTTGGTGTTTTTTTCTTTTATTGTGTGGTATATCGTGTGTGTGTGTGTGTGTGTGTGTGTGTGTGTGTGTGTGTGTGTGTGTGTGTGTGTGTGTGTGTGTGTGTGTGTCTGGACTTATATTATGTTAACACTCCTACAAAGCCCTGGTGGAAACATGCTGGGCTCAAGTCTTCCATGCCTGGCTGGCTGGATGGTGCAAGACACTAGGGAAGGTTAGGTCTGTCTGCCATCTGGTGGTGAATGCGTGCAACTTAACAGACATAAACATAAACATAAACATAGACTCAGACATAGACATAGACATAGACTCAGACATAGACATAGACATAGACTCAGACATAGACTTAGGAGGGACTGAATTAAGCCGTCTGAGATCTTATGTCTGTCTGTTAAAGGATTATTTTGATGTTTTAAGAAAGATTTTTAGGAAGGAGAAATTTTAAGTGATTCTTTGGGGAAAAATTGTGAGCTGCAACGCGTCACAGAATATAAAATAACACACACACACACACACACACACACACACACACACACACACACACACACACACACACACAGGTTACACTCCACATCTTACATCACTTCCACAACTATATTTCCTCCACAGTTCAGTTCAGTTCAGTTCAGTTCAGTTCAGTTCAGTGCCTTCCATCTGTTCCTCTTTGTGTACCAGCGGCGGTGTTTTTGCCTTTGCTATGATGTGTGTATTTGTGTGTGAAGGAAAGAAGTGAGAGATAGGTGATGTATGCCACCCACACACCCACACACACACACACACACACACACGTACGGACTTACACCAACGTATAATCATTGAGCCCACGTGTGTTTGACCGACCCTGAGGCACTGAAAGACACCAGCCAGCGGACTTGTGGAAAAGAGAAAGAAAGTTTTGTCACTATTTTTTGAGAAAGCCGCCTGAATGAGCACACACACCCCAAAAAAAAATTAATATAAAGAATAATGATAATAATAATAAAAGAAAGAAAAGTTGTTAGACAGGTCATCTTTTTTCAATCGTTAGTGTTTAAAGAATGGAAGTTTGGTTTGGTTTATACATGAATATTGAGGTTGAAAGGAAGGAAGGAAGGAAGGAAGGAAGGAAGTAAGGAAGGAAGGAAGGAAGGAAGGAAGGAAGAAAGGAAGGAAGGAAGGAAGGAACCAACTTATTCAACTTATTCAACTTATTCAACTTTCCTCCCCCAAAAAATATGTCCTTTGAAAAATAACTGTTTGATGTATGTAAAGCACTTGAATTTTTTCACCACAACAACAACAACAACAACAACAACAAACTAACGCACAAACAAACATAGAGATTCAAACTAAAATTTAAGTCACATATTAATCATGACTTACAACCTACCCTGTGTGTGTGTGTGTGTGTGTGTGTGTGTGTGTGTGTGTGTGTGTGTGTGTGTGTGTGTGTGTGTGTGTGGTAAAAAGGATATGGAGGGAGGGGCAGAGGAGGGTAGGAAGGAGAGCAAGGATAGAAAGAGAGAGAGAGAGAGAGAGAGAGAGAGAGAGAGAGAGAGAGAGAGAGAGAGAGAGAGAGAGAGAGAGAGAGAGAGAGAGGAAGAGGGGTTACTCAGGTGAGCCATGAATCACCTGTTAATTAATGGGGTCGTTAGCGAGGCCTTGTTTGGGTAGATAACTCAATTAACCATTAGGATAAGACTGCCCTTTAGGTCTATGGGGATGGTAGGGTGGAGGGGGAAGGAGGGGAAGGAGAAAGGGGAAGGAGTTGGGGGTGAAGGGGAGGGGTGGAATCCTATAATCAAACTGACCTCTATATTTCACTCACATCTCCTATCATCACACCCCTGTCTCCCCCTGTCTCCCCCTCTTCACCCCCTTCCCCTCCTCCTCCTCTCCTAACCCCTTTCCCTTCCCCTCCTCCTCCTCCCCCGCTGTGGTGGAAGGAAAGAAATGTATTGTAAGGCAAGGGATGTGTGTGTGTGTGTGTGTGTGTGGCCCCGAGGCTCCTTACCTGGCGTGTGGGGGGGAGGGGGGAGGCAGACACAGGTAGGAAGGCAAGCAGGTAGGCAGGTAGGCAGGTAGGCAGACAGGTAGGCAGGCAGGTAGAAAAAGATGGATGCAAACATTGGCATAAGTAGACGTGGATAAAATGGTATGTTAGTGTGTGTGTGTGTGTGTGTGTGTGTGTGTGTGTGTGTGTGTGTGTGTGTGTGTGTGTGTGTGTGTGTGTGAGAAAAGAAAGAGAAAGAAAGATAGATAGATAAATAGATAGATAGATAGATAGATAGAGAAAGAGAGAAAAAGAGAGAGAGAGAGGGGGAGGGAGTGGGGCTTAGATTGCTTGGGAAACGGTACACAAGGCAGTTACTTTTTATTTGAAGATGTAACTACACACACACACACACACACACACACACACACACACACACACACACACACACACACACACACACACACCATAACGGGCCCCATCCTGCCATTATAACCACACACCACGCACCATCACCACAATGCAGATGACCCAGAGAGAGAGAAAGAGAGAGAGAGAGAGAGAGAGAGAGAGAGAGAGAGAGAGAGAGAGAGAGAGAGAGAGAGAGAGAGAGAGAGAGAGAGAGTGTGTGTGTGTGTGTGTGTGTGTGTGTGTGTGTGTGTGTGTGTGTGTGTGTGTGTGTAAGCCGAGGTAACAGGCAGAGTTCAATGCTAAGGAAGACAAGATAAGAGAGTTGAATCCTCTTTCTCCTAACGTCTATATTTTTGTTCACTCATTCTCGTCTTCATTTTAGGGTTCAATCCCATGTTGTTGTTTTTTTTATAAGTGATTCTGTTTATAGATTCCCTGTTGGTGTTAATGTTTAGGTTAATCTAGGTTTTTTTTGTATATTGGTGGTAGTAGTAGTAGTAGTAGTAGTAGTAGTAGTAGTAGTAGTAGTAGTAGTAGTAGTAGTAGTAGTAGTAGTAGTAGTAGTAGTAGTAGTAGTAGTAGTAGTAGTAGTAGTAGTAGTAGTAGTAGTAGTAGTAGTAGTAGTAGTACAAACGCCATCCATCCATCTATCATTCCTCTACACACGCTACACCAACACCTCCTATCTAATCTTTACAAACACCCACACGAAAACAAACACAAACACAACGTCTTAAACAAAACAAAACAAAAAGCAACCCACACACACACACACACACACACACACACACACACACACACACACACACACACACACACACACACACACGTCACCTAGAGCCCTTTCCTATCACCGCGACAAGACAAGACGAGACGAGCAGAAGGTAACATTGACGGAGGAAGCAGCGTAGAAAACGGGGCAGGAGCGAGTGAAGGCAGGAGGCAGTGAAGGCAGGAGGGGGAGCTATTTTCCTTGACGTGGTATGACAGGGTGAACAGCTTTTCTGTATTCTTCGTCTGCAGTATATGGCGCCAACGCATCAGACGTCAGGGTGAGAAGGGGCGGGAGATAACATCAGAGAGCGGGTGTGTGTAAGGGAGGGAGGGAGGATGGTGATGGGTAGGATATGTGATGTGCCCCGTGGGAGGAAGGGTGAAGGGAGGAGCGAGGAGGGATGAGTGTATTATGAGTGGGTGAAGGGGTGAGGAGGAAGGAGAGAAGGAAGGAAAAGAAAGGAGGTGGGAGGAGGGAGGAGAAAAAAGGAGGAGGGGAGAGGGAGGGAGGGAAGGAGAAAAAGGAAGGAGGAGAAGAGAGGAGGAGGGAAGAGAGGGGAAAAAAAGGAGGAGGTATTAAGGGTGTAAGGGTGAGGATGTGTTGGGTTGCATATTGTAAGTGGTGTTTGGTAAGGCAGTTTTTTTTTTTTCGTTTTTTTTTCTTGTATGTGTTTGGTTTGGTTTGATTTATTTTTTCTTTTATTATTTTTTTTTGGTGGTGGTGGTGGTGGTGGTGGTGGTGGTGGTGGTGGTGGTGGTGGTGGTGGTGGTTGAGGGAGAAAGATGGGTATCGAAAAAATCTTGTAAGAGAGGAAAGGGGAGACTGTGTGTGTGTGTGTGTGTGTGTGTGTGTGTGTGTGTGTGTGTGTGTGTGTGTGTGTGTGTGTGTGTGTGTGTGTACAATACTATGGAATGAGGCTAAGTCTTGAATTTACACACACACAAACAAAAAAAAACATATGGAGAGAGAAAGAGAAAAAAAAAGGAGAAAAAGAGAAAGAGAGAGAGAGATAGACCCCATATCACTGACACACACACACACACACACACACACACACACACACACACACACACACACACACACACACACACACACACAATCCCTATCTCTCATTATTTACAGACATGAGCCCAACACGGTCAAGACTTTCAGCTGAGTGACGAGGAGCTTTTGAAAATATGACAGGCGTGGGCGGCGTGTGGGCGTCGTGTATATAGAGGCGTGTGGGAAGCTATGGGATTAAGTGGGGGGGAGGGGGGGGGGAGGAGGTAGGAAATAGCATGAGTGGGAAATGTGAGGTTGATGTGGAGGAAATAATGAGGATATTTTAGTGTGGATTCTATCACTGAGGAGAAGAGGAGGAGGAGGAGGAGGACGAGGAGGAGGAGGAGGAGGAGGCACAGTAATTGTAATGACACCACCACCATCATCACCATCACCACTATTACCATCACCACCAATAACATCACCGCATCACAAGCAGGACGACAAAAGAGAGAGAAAGGAAAAGAAAAGGAGAGCAAGACAACAGTTCATCAACCCTCAACTGACACATTTTCACAAACTTTAAGAGGACGCGACAGAGTTTCGCCAACAAGCACTACCACCACCACCACCACCACCACCACCACCATCACTACTTTCTTCCACTAAATAACAGGCTCCAAGTCCTCCCCGCGCGTGTCTTCCCTTGTTCCCGTTATTGGATTGGGCGGGGCCGTAGGAGGAGGAGGAGGAGGAGGAGGAGGAGGAGGAGGAGGAGCGACTCTCAACTGCTGTAGGGAGTCACAAAATAAAGGTTCCTCGCTATATTATTGTTTCTACATGTCAGTTTAGCGCGAGAAGAGGAGAGAGAACGCCCCGCCTTACCCCGCCCAGCCCCGCCCCGTCGCGTCTGGCCCCGTCCCTCAATACTCCTCCCTCCCTCCCCACCCCGCTACAGGAAAAGATGAGTTGCGTCCGCCCTGAATCCACCCCACATTATTCCCTCTAGTCTCCACTCCCCCCCGTCCCGTCCTGTCCCGCCCCAGCCCCGCCCGCCCGCCCCGCCCCGTCCCGTCAGTGTTCCGTCTCGCTACTATACATTTCTCTGTCCTGCCGCGCCCTGTTCCGTTCCGTCCGTTCCGTTCCGTTCCGTCCCATTCCATTCCGCTTCGCTCCCTCACACCAGTTCATACTTTCTTCTGTTCTGTCCCGTCCCATTCCATCACGTCCCATCCCGTCCCATTCCATTCCGTCCCATTCCGTTCCTGTCCCGTCCGTCCTGGAGGCGCCACTGAAGTCATGTCCAAATGTTGAGATTGTAGATATATATGTAGTGGTAAATCTATTCCATTAGGGTGTTCAGGGTGCTTAAGGTGTTCAGGGTGTTCAGGGTGTTTAAGGTGCTCATCACACTCAAGATGGCCGGCCTCTTCACTGTGTTTAGGTGCCCCGGAGGCTAGGTTCACTCGGCGCGTCACAGCGTAATGCTTGGCTGAGACTTAAGAGTGACCTTCTAGGAGCCTCGGAGCCATGGCCGCCGCCACCACATCGAGAACCTTGCTGACTGGCCGCCATAAAACAGTTGAGTCACACCTCAGCCTCACCTCACCCACTAGACCAGCAAGCTTAACGGACCAAGCAAACAGGAAGGAATACTGGAATACTTTGCATCTACACGTCCTGACCATCGACTAAACGTGGGTCTTGCTGCCTCTGGACACCCCAAAAATAGGGTTAAAGTGTGTCTGTCTTCCTTCCGCCGCAACCTTGCCCACCAGCACCACGTCCAGGTCCTTAACGTGAAGGCATGTGAGGCATCGATTCCCGGCACGTACGTAACGTTTGGTGATGTACGACTTGAAGGTTTGACCCGCGCGGGGAAGGAGTCGAGTCTTCAGATACGAGCACGAAGGCAGCGTGGGCAATAGACGGTCTTTATGGAAGTGATAAATTTGTGCTGCGGTGAGTTTCCCGAAGCTTGAGGGTTGCTGCGTCTGTCTATCTGTCTGTCTGCCTGTCTGTCTGTCTCGTGTTGGGTTTACAGGGTTTACACAAATAGAGGAACAACAATAACAACTAAAAATACAACATATATATCCCACTCGATTTCATAACCTACAGAAATACACGAGGCGCCTCCACCTTACCCTGCAACACCTCCATTAAGGGATCACCAGCCTACCCTTCCCCTTACAACACACTTTTAACATGTAAAAGGAAATGCCGGACAAAACCTCACCCAAGTAAAAGGTGCACATAATCCCACGGCCTCCCGGGGACCCGCTGACACGCCGTCCCCTTTATCCTCGTATACATATCTTCAGCATAAAACCTTGTGTTGAAAAAGTCCCCCACGACAAGAATAGACTGACAGACGCGACCACTCATCACCCCGGACTCTGATTTCTATCTTGAATGCCCCGATTACCTGTCGCTAGTCAAGGACTCAACCCAGACCACGTAGTTTCCTAAGAACGACCCACTGACTGCCTGGTATGGTATGGTATGGTACAGTTATGGTCTAAAGGGAATTAACCTCAACTACTCACTGACTCACTCCCTTCCAGTGTGTTGTGTTTCAGGTTCTCGCTCAGCCTTAAGTCCTGTTGTGATCTGTTGATTGATCTGGCCGAGTGAGTTAGTTAGTTAGTTTGTAGGTCGTGTAAGGAGATAACTATAACAGGTTAATGATCCTTACTGGTGATCTGATTGGCTGTGTGAACCCCTGACCTTCTACACCCACACACACATACACACACACACACACACAGTTTTGAAGAAAAAAAAAATTAGTTACAAAAGGAGGATGGAAGCACGACTAAAACTGACCAACACAAACGAACGACACAACACAACTCTAAATAAAACTACTTCCCTTACACACATTTCCTTCCTTCCTTCCTTCCTTCAAGACCTTAGCGAGAATGCACACGAGTACAATTAACCTAACATTTTTCCTTAGCGCCGTGATACCTGGTGTGTGGGGCGGGGGGGGAGGCTGGGGGCGGCGGGGAAGACGGGCATCAGGGCTTACACTTTCCAACAGTTTCCCCTCAATTGATGTCATGGTAATAGGATAGTAACTTAACGCGCCTCAACTCCCTCCCGGCGCTGACTCTGCGTAACTTCACCAATCTTTACCTTCACGACTGTTTTGTGGACCCCGGGCGACACCTCCACGTGAGAGAGAGAGAGAGAGAGAGAGAGAGAGAGAGAGAGAGAGAGAGAGAGAGAGAGAGAGAGAGAGAGAGAGAGAGAGAGAGAGTTTATGGGGCCACTTGAGAGAGGTGTGAAGGTTCGTCTTTTCAAGTCGCTAATACTTTAATCCCCTTTCTACGGCTCCTCCTCCTCCTCCTCCT